>WNWK01003276.1:62500-125000 GCA_009830355.1 Cherax destructor
AGACGGTCGTGTCGTTGATGTACAGTGAGACGGTCGTGTCGTTGATGTACAGTGAGACTGTGAGTCGTGCTCCGTTGATGTACAGTCAACGGTCGTCATCTCATGTACAGTGAGACGGGAATCGTGCATAACAGTAGAGAGGTAAACTTTTATGTACAGTGAGACGGTCGTGTCGTCGATGTACAGTGAGACGGTCGTGTCGTCGATGTACAGTGAGACGGTCGTGTCGTCGATGTACAGTGAGACGGTCGTGTCGTTGATGTACAGTGAGACGGTCGTGTCGTTGATGTACAGTGAGACGGTCGTGTCGTTGATGTACAGTGAGACGGTCGTGTCGTTGATGTACAGTGAGACGGTCGTGTCGTTGATGTACAGTGAGACGGTCGTGTCGTTGATGTACAGTGAGACGGTCGTGTCGTTGATGTACAGTGAGACGGTCGTGTCGTTGATGTACAGTGAGACGGCCGTGTCGTTGATGTACAGTGAGACAGTCGTGTTTAATGTCGTACAGCGTTACGGTCGTGTTGAGTACCCAGCTAAGGCTGGAGTCTCACCAGTATGTCTCCCCTTCCATCCCTCCATTACACTGACACCGGGAATCTGCATAACACATGTTAAGAAGGGTAAAACCTTTTCATGTGTGGTCGTGGCAGTGTGAGGCCTCGGCTTCGGCTAGAAGCCAAAACAATTTTTATTAAAATCCACCTCAATAACCCCCCGGAATAGAGGCTCTTTTTTTTCTGCAGACGACTTTTAAAAAAGGAACGTGTCCAGAGGTTGTTTCCAGGACTCGGCAAGTAAGGAATCGCAGGCAGTTTCGTTGTCAAGTTATCAATCCTGGAACTGCCGCAGCGCAAAAGAGAGGTCATTTCCTTTATGTGTGTAATACTTCATTTCCAACAATGGCATTAGCCTGGGAGAAAGAGAGAGAGAGAGAGGGAGGGAGGGAGGGAGGGACTTGTTTGTTGTCACGCTACGCCAGGAGGAGCAAGCGCACCAGAGACAAACTAGTTCCCCCCTACCCCTGTTTCTCTCTCCCTCTTACATGCGTCCATGCTGACTTGTCACTGGGGATATATGGAGCATTGTGAAGCTGTGTGTGGGAGGGGGGTGTAAAGTCTACACAGTATTGTATTTGCTTAAAAACCACTTCTGTGAACACATTAATTATATCTATATATATATATATATACATACATTAACAGATAAGATGACATGGATACAGCAAATTTAATAGAGATATAAGAACATATAAAAATATTCAAAGAGCATTTGCATTTGCGAGACTAAAATAACCAGACAGAAAATTCTGTTAGCAGAGAGACACATACAGTGTGGAATGTCAACAGTAATTCCCAACCAACCCGCAATATGGAGAGGAAACTGAGGCGACGTTTCGATTCGTCTTAGACCATTACCACGAGACTCCGGTGTGACACGAGACTCCCCAGGAGAACGTAATGTCAAGTGACACGAGAGACCCCCAAGTGAACGCAGTGTCTAGCCAGACAGCCATCGGGAAATGATTGAGTCTTGCCATTCCTCTTAAGGCTGGGTGGACAAGTGGCGTCGTGAGCTGGGGATCACGCTGATGGTTCGCCATGGAACCACAGACATTGTGGCTGTCTAATGTAAAGCTTGTAATTGATGCATTTGCCTCGGTAAAATGGATGGATTTACCAAATGTGGAAAGGGTTGTAGTTGGGCAGGTGTTTATTACACTTAAGGGGTTAGACAGGAACAAAGGGAAAGAGAATGTGATATATACATATATATGGGTAAGCAGGTTTCTCTTGTGACTTGAAAAAGGCTCAGTGAGGGTGAAACGTTGCCAGTAAAGGCTCCCACTACACTGCATTTGTCTCTGTTTCCAGTTGATTACAATTACTTTAATTGTTTTTCGTGTTCTTATCCGAGTGAAGTGTAATTCCCAGTGTCCTTCCCAGCACAGTGAGTTACAAACCTTCCTGGTGACCACGTGTATTGCTAGAAATGCTTCAAACCACTGACATACGTTCACTCATCCACTGCAAGACGTTCATCCAACTCCTTCCAGACGTTCATCCAGCCACCTAACTACTTCCAGACGTTCATCCAACTACTTCCAGATGTTCATCCAGTCACTGGCAGACTATAAGATAGTGAATCAGTCCTCGCTATTTAGGTTTTAAGAGATTTATTAGGTGGCATTAAATCAGAGCGGCCATAACTGTGATATATAGCAGCTGAGAGCGTCTGCTTGTATTGTTTCCCCTCAGTTGTCGGGGGATTCAAGCCGGCCTTTTTTGCCCTGTAGTTTATTGCCTTGATATAATTTCAGAGAGAGAGAGAGAGAGAGAGAGAGAGAGAGAGAGAGAGATGGCTCCAACTTCATCCTGTTCCATATTTAAATGTTTCATAACAAAAAGGTTTTCAAATGAGCTGATGTAGGTAACTGCTCTCAGCTTGTAAATAAAGTTTGGAATCTTTGTAAAACCATGTGTAAGAAAGAGAGATAGAGAGAGAGAGAGAATTCTCTCAGCATTATATGTGCCGTGGCGAAGATGACGATGATTTGTTCCACTTGGTTGTGGCAGTTTGCAAGCTTCCACGCGGTGATATGTTCTCTTGATATTGATATTGTTCTCGGATATTGGTCTTTCTTTGCCTTCCCCCCCCGCGGTAGTCTTCCGGCTCCGTCGAAATGCATATGCTAATGATGTTCATTGTTCATCTTGCACGATTTTTATGGGTGTGTGGCAGATCCACCGTGTGGGAGATGGGCGAGACTGTATGTGCTCTGCCACGGCTGTGGGGTTCGTATTGTCTCTGGCCAGACTAGAAAATTCATACCAAGCCCTTTTCGGCTGAAATATTTTTTAGGACATTCTGGTCTCGAAACCTTTAGACATGTTTAAAAAAAGATTTAGCCAAAGTTGAGTAAAAAAAAATGATGTTTAGGTTTTAGTGTTTTGAGGCTTTGCTGAACATTACACACGGAGTATTTGATTAGGAGGGAGTGTGGCGGTATAACAGTAGTTTCTTAGTCCCTGAATGGGGGTCACTGGAGAAGGCCCCTGGCAATATGGAAACTTCTGTTTGACAAATTCTCACAGAGGTCAGAGGATATCTGAGGCAATAAATCTTTGCTGTGAGACGTGTTGACTTCGCACACTTGGCAATGTTAAACTGTTCTCTCTTTCTTTTAATTTTCTTTACGCTACCTTTTACTGACGGCTTGAATGACATGGATCGAAATATCTGGGCAGGGTTCTCGCCTGTCAGGTGCTGAGAACCTTCAAAATATCACTGATGAAGTCAAGGTTGTACAAAGTACACTAAAAGATAACTCAAGTGTAGAAGAACCAAGACTCTCTAACATCGTCCCTTCCTACATAAGGGAAATTAAAAACAGACGTCTGTTTACCATTAAGAGAGAACTGAAGTTTCTTAAAACAACACACACACACACTGCCTATAGCTTATAACACGTCGTTTTCTTTTAGGGAGGAAATGGGCAAGCATGAATGATTACTTAGAGGGGAGCTTTCGTAATAAATCAAGGGAAGAGAAGGGTTAAGAGGCGCAGGAAAAAGAGAAAGTGGGAACGGAAGCAGGGAAGGGAAGACAAAGAAGAGAGGGCAGTAGAGAATAGGTTGGCAGGAGTTAGGGCAGAGAGTGACAACGAACAGTAGAGAAGAACGGGAAGCAGGAGAATGCTAGAGAGGAGAAGATGATACTCAGACTGGTGAGTTACGGATGAGTTTGGAGAAGACACGAAAAGATCTGATTAGAGTATATGAAGAAACTGTCTTAGGTGACATGGAAAGGAAAAATAAAAACACGTGGAAATACTGGTTTAAGGCATGGAGTAGTAGTTAACGAACATGAACAGGTAACATTAGGAAGTATAAAGAGGCTGAGTGTTAAAGGTATATGAAGAGGTTGGATTAGGAAGAATGGAGAGGCTAGGTAGCAAGCAAGTAGGTACCTGGGTGTTAGCCGACTGGTGTGGGTCACATACTGGGGCAAAATTAATCTAAACTGCCTGAAATGCTCTGAATAAATAGCCTTCTATATATTATTGATGTCAGCTATGGTCTGTATAAGTTGCATCATGTACTTGTAGAAATAAAGATTATTATTACTATTATCTTTACTACTTTTATTATTATTAGTGAAGGCACAATATATAACTGGGAGAAGTCGGTGCGATACGTCGTCCGAAGGTCCTCCTGTGTGCGGGTTGTGTATTATTATTATTTATTATTATAGGTAAAGTGGGCACGAGAGACGAGTTAAGGGGAACGTGGAGTGGTGGGGAGGGAGGGAGGTAATGGGTGGTAAATGTGACAGTCTTGACAACGTGAAGACATCGTGGTAAATGTCTTGACAACGTGAAGACATCTTGAACGAGTCAGTCTCCGTACCCTGTGTTGGTTCTCCAGAGACACTCATTCTCTCTGCTATCTCACCTACCATCTCACCTGCTATCTCCCCTTGCTATCTCTTATTTTTTTTTCTTTCTTTCTCGTTTTAACGTCTGCTTATCTCTTCCCCCCTTCCCACTTACACATTTTATATTGTTATCACTTTTACCGTTTCAATCTCTTCGGTTAACAAGACTTTTCACTTCTTCGTTCCTCATTCCATTTTATATTTCCCCTTCCTCAGTTCTTCCTCCTTTCAGTCTCTCTCTATCACACACACACACACACACACACACTCACACACTCACACACTCACACACTCACACACACACTCACACTCGCACTAATCCCAGAAACACTTGCTTGTCTGCCTTGCCTCAACATTACCACCAGACTCTCGTTGGCTCCCGCTGTTTTCCGGTCCAGGACAGCTGCCAACTATAACCCGTTCTCAAGAAATAAAATTAATATTTCTCACTGAACGGAGTGGGGTTCGAACCCATGGGGAAGCCAGTCCTAAAAGTAGCAGGTCCGTGCGTTATCCAAATATACAACAGGAAGGTTAGCATGGGCCTCACCATAACCACATGGCAGGTGTAATATTTTTTTCCCAGGTGCTTCTTACGCAGTGTGATATAAGTTAGACATTTTTACTGCTCCTTTGCACTGGAAAAAGAGAAATGTTAACCCAGAGAGGCAATATAGATTGCATATATATTTTTTTACGTTACTCGAATGTTTTACTCATTTTTTTTATTAACGATTCTACTCCTGATCTATCGCGGTCGTGGACCGGGTCGCGGGGGCGTTGATCCCCGGAATAGTCTCCAGGTAGATTCCAGGTAGGAAGACGGTTATCCAACTTTCCGTCTTAGTTGTGAGTGGTTCCAGTCACGGATGTTGTTACTTATATTAAGTAAAAGGACACAAATGCAACTAATGAGACATTTTATTGTGGCAACGTTTCGCTCTCCAGGAGCTTTTTCAAGCTCCTGGAGAGCGAAACGTTGCCACAATAAAATGTCTCATTAGTTGCATTTGTGTCCTTTTACTTAACATATTGTCGGTAATTCTACCAATATTAATTCTTACGTTCCTCATCCGTTTCTCCCCCGCCATACCACTACTACACCACCACTACTACACCACCACTACTACTACACCACCACCACTACTACTACACCACTACTACACCACCACCACCACTACACAACACCATCACCACCACTACTACTACACCACCACCACTACTACTACACCACTACCACACCACCACCACTACTACACCACCACCACTACACTACACCATCACCACCACTACACAACACCATCACCACCACTACACAACACCATCACCACCACTCATCATCCTCTCAGCCGCGTCCCTAGACACGCTTTTCACTGTCCGCATATGACAGTAAACTTAGGATTGAAACCTAACTCTCACGACAAAACGTGACCCTTCTCTTCTGGCACTCCCGCTCAGTGACTGCCAAAGACGCTTCCTATAAACTCCTCTTTGTATATATGCCAGAGGTAGAATATATGTCAATAGTAGAATATACTGACAAGTATGTCCATAAACCAAACTATACGGTTTATGGTAGTTTACTGAAAAGACATTTTGTCCAGTACTATCAGTTGATGAAGTCCCTGGTGGTCGAAACGTCGTCTCAGTATAATTCCATTAAACAGAATATGCTTTTTTTTTCCACGTAGAACATAGAATGCCCTATCTAACACACACACACACACACGACTCCTCACATGTCTAAGGAAGAACCTGGTCACATCCTTAGAATTGTCTTCGACGAGACACAGGGTGAGCGTCTCTGATCTCTCTGATCAGCCAGACTGTTGGTGTTAACTGAGTGTGTAGAAGGCAGTGTCCTTCCAGATGTCTGTGTTACCTGCTGGATATGAAATGAAAGAAATTTCCCTCACACAACCTTAGTGTTCTATTAAACGAAGAAACTGAGCTCAGAAGAGAAGAACAGACGCAGGTTCTCAAAAAGGATCAGAAGGGATAAGACATACGCAAAGGAACCCAAAAATTGATGCGTTCTCGACAGAAAGCAAGCCACGCATAACGCAACGGAGTACAAGAAACATATACGCAACACAAGAAACATATGCGCAACGAAACACAAGACGCAGATAGACAGCATGATACAAAACACATACGCAACATAAAACACATACGCAAAATAACACAAAACACATACGCAACAGGACACAAAACACATACGCAACAGAACACAAAACACATACGCAACAGAACACAAAACACATACGCAACAGAACACAAAACACATACGAAACAGAACACAAAACACATACGAAACAGAACCAAACACTACGAAACAGAACACAAAACACATACGAAACAGAACACAAAACACATACGAAACAGAACACAAAACACATACGAAACAGAACACAAAACACATACGAAACAGAACACAAAACACATACGAAACAGAACACAAAACACATACGAAACAGAACACAAAACACATACGACAGAACACAAAACACATACGCAACAGAACACAAAACACATACGAAACAGAACACAAAACACATACGAAACAGAACACAAAACACATACAACAGAACACAAAACACATACGCAACAAAACACATACGAAACAGAACACAAGACAGACATACACAAGGAAGTTAGTCCTGTTAGACGCTGCTTCCGCCCCTCAGGTACTATATTCTGCTGGCCATCCGTTGTGTAGACGTTGATTGATTACGCTGAGACGTGGAACCTTGACCACTTGCACGACAACACGAACGGTGAACGGATGTTGGAATGGTCAGTTCCCTGTATATAAACCTAGCCAGCAAGTACCAATATATCTAGTATTGAATATCTAGGCATCTTTGCATTCGACTGAAGAAGGCTGCAGAGCAGGCGAGAAGTTTCGGCATTTATGATACCCAACTGTCGCACATGTGTCCTATACACCAAGACGCACATGGTAGGCATCATGTGTCCCCTCGTGTATCACCTAAAGCTGTCACCATCGTACTCTCCGTAAATAGGTATAGGCAATACTGGGTACCCTGTATTTTTATAAACATACTCGAGTTGCTGAAGTTTCCTATGGGGGAGACAGACACATAATAGCTACAATTTACCCACATAGACAGCAGAAACGTGAAGTTATATACACTGACTTAGAGGTAAACAAAAAATACGAATTACCTTAAGACATTTACTAAGGAAATGTTGCGTCACCAGTGTCTTCAGTCTAATACAGAGCAACTAGAATGAACAATAGGGTATATGACAAGAGGTCAGTTAATTATTAATCGCTTTGAGAAAACTATACAAAAATCGTACACTTATACAGGAGAGGAGAGGCGGACAATAATTAAAGTCACAGACTAGGGAATGAAGGAGTTTGAGAGGCCTGTTGAGCCTCCAGTGAGGCCACCACGACATCTGGGTTGATTGAAGCTGTACTAGCCACCTCAGTCACGGTATCTATATTGCTTACCCATGGCCACACGTCTTTCCGCCAAGCCAGGCTAAACACGCAAAGTAGCACCCAATCTAGAATTAACTAGGTCAAATACCTTTTTGGTGGCGACAACGACAACATTCCCACATCTGGTGAAAAGACACAAATGTACAAAGTCCTTTTATAGGTACAATGTTTCAAATAAGATTTGAGTTTTTCAGTCACCTGGAAGGCACTTTAATACCTCTGGCTTAAACCCAAAGATTATAATGGAAAATCGTGACATTCTATCATAAGAAATAGAGGACTGGAGGTATCGTACATGATAACAGGTGAGGAATGGCATGGTGATACCGACAGGATGTGGAAGAAGACACTTATGTACAGTTCAGGACATTTATTATAGAAAACGTTTCGCCTTTTGTGGCTTCTTGAGTCCTAATACAGAGATAACTACCCTCTCAGCTTTCCACCTGACTCCTGCCACTATCGCCGGGTCACTATCGCCGGGTCACCATCTGGAAAAGACCCGGGCCGGGACAACATAGACGAACCTACAGCTACCTGCCACTATAATTACTCGTTTCTTAGTTTTCTCTGTTTTAGGACTGAAGAAGCCGCTCGTGGCGAAACGTTTCCTCTAATAAATGTCCTGAGCTGTACACAAGTGTGGTTTTCCAAGTCGTGAGAGCAGGTGTTGCGCCGTAAGTCTCACCTCTGCGTCAGGTTACCGGGACTTGCGGTGTTGCTGGCGCTGGAAAGAGGTTGGCTATCGTTAATGATCCGACTGAGTGCTGGATGTGCCACCATCAGGAACACAATTACCCGTGAACAAGGAAAGGGAAACTGTGGTTGGGGTGAATGAACTGCCTTCCATGTCCCTCCCTCTCCTTCCCTCCCTCACTCCCTCCCTCCTTATATCCTTCATGGCAATTGGTGGAGGGAGAGGATGTGAGGACTGGAGGGTTATATAAGCGTTATGACCTGAATAACTAGAACGACTAAGGGAAATGCTGTTATTTGCGTGAGAGGGAAAAGCACGTAGCGTAGGACATGCACGACTTCATGCACGGTGCTTGCACGACGGCCAGCCTGAGTACACGAGACCAGGGGTAAGCAATATGGTAATTCCTGTAGGTATCCAGGTGAACACAGTGATGTTAGGTGACAGCACCTCGGGGTAGGTGGCGGTGCTGGTAAACACACAAGCACGCTGCGAGAGTCGCTAGACCCCTGCGGGTCTTTCAGCGCCTGGGTAGCGGAGAGTTCGATCCTACCACTCCTAGACACGAGTCCTCACCTAGTTACCTACAGGAGCAGAGCTCATGACTCGTTATTAGCGGATGGAGGATCAAACCTCCACCAGCCATGCGTTCAATAATTCACGTACGGAGACAACGTACTTACCACGGTCATGGTCACCGCAACACAGGCTACGTTGACGCTTTGAAGGAAGAACACAAACATTTGTTTTTCTATTTCATAAAAAGAGTACAGGAAAAGTTTGGCGTAATTTTTATATATATTTTTTCTCTTGAGGCTCCTTGAAGATGTGGTCGAGGAAGACTCCCAGTGAGACTGATTAATTGGGTTTGAAGCCTATCGACTACACGAGGGTCGTTAAAGCGCCTTGCTCAACACCAGCCAAGAATACTTTGATCCTAAATATGGGTCTATGGGGATTAAAGTTAACTCTACGTGTGGGAAGAGAAGGTAGGTGACAGCTGATGCTACAGACAAGACAGAGAAGTGCTGTCTTATTATAAGCCTCGTAGTTCTGTGGTACACCCTTGGTCCTGCTGCGTGCCGGGACCACGCTTCGAATCTCAACCCATTCTTCTGTTTATTCGCTAACAGTCGTTCATTACGACTTGAGTTCATAAAATCTAAGTGTATATTTACATACACCCACCCACTTGTGCACAGACTGTTGCTCCCAAGTGTACACGCATATCAAGAGAGACACTAGTCAGAATATACACAAAGTACCATAGTTTATATATATATATATATACACACACATATGTGTGTGTCTTTAAACCCCGTTAATCCCCCTGAGGCAGGGAGAAATTGGATTATCATCATCTCGATGAAGGGAGTTTGAGGTGGAGGGGTTACGTGGTCTTGGGAAATGTGAGATAATCAGGGTTTGATCCAACGGAAGGCGAAGTAGCTCCGTTTCTTTGAATCAAGAGCTTTTCACCGGCGTAAAGGCGTACTTCCCATGACGGGTCACCTATGTAACAATGAATGTGAAATTGCTGGTTTGAGTTGCTACGGAGATCAGTCACTGTGTCAGTGAGGATTCTCTAATGTCTGAGAAAGGAACAGAGAGACAGAGAGAGACGGGATGGGGGTGTGGGTTTTTACCGTCCATCTCCCGCTATTACAGTGAAGGTCTTGGCAGGGACCACAGCCAGGCTCCTGGTTGCGTAACTCTGTCATTAAGGCGTGTTTATCTAGGCGTATAGCGGGAGTTGCTGTCAGCTCCCTGAGTTGCCACCTGCCTCGCTGAATGTGGGAAGCGTCTGGTTTCCATGCGCACCTCGCACATGCCCTTGCATGGTTGGTTAATGGAGTTTAAAGCCTATCGACTACACTAGGGTCATTAAGGCTTCACATAACCTCACCACCCGACAAGAATACTTTATTCCCTAAAATTGGTATTAAAGTATATTTGCAGTATATACACGCTGAGACATACACCTGTGTATGCATCCCGATTTGCAGTTGCACACTCATGGATACGTTCATATCACTCGTGTACACACATTAACACATGTGTGTACAAGCAGAAATGCCTTTTTCCTATAAACTGCAAATAAAAAGGTACTTTATTGTGGCAAAGTCTTAAAAAAGAAAATATTTTTCTCTCAACTCTGCGATGGTTCTTTGCAATAGAATTTTGCACCATTACACATATCCAGCTTTGGCAGGCGCACGAATGAAGATAAATACAACGAAGTACCATTCCAAACTCACGAAATCGTAATATAGTAGTATGGTTTACCATTCCATACCAATGTAAATGTAGTGTGGGAATATTTCTCTTGAGCTGAAGGTAAGAGTTTCAATCTCTTTCTAACTCTACCTCTGTCATCCTCCCCACCTTTGTTTACATGATCCTGCGTCGCTGTATGACCCTAGTGGGTTTAGCGCTCCTTTCTGATTATAACAATAATCTGCCTTCTGGTTACGGTGATAGGCTTATAGGTCGTGTTTATAACTCGGCAGGAAAACGTATGATTTAAGAATAAAAAATTATGATCGAAAGTGTTTATATTTTGGATGACTTGTAAAGTGTTTTGAGATGTTCAGAAAAAGTGTCACTAGGAGACGATACTAAGAGAAACTAGTATACTACGACAGTAAATAATAAAAATATTTTTCAAATGTCTAGATGGAGAAGTGTTTCAAATTTTATTTACGAAATAGGTCAAAATAGGCCTAATTAATACCTATATAAATAATTATTACCTGGATAACGAAATAGTGATAAATTATCACTGATAATCCCGTGTCAAAATCACACGTTGCGTTTCAAAGAGGCGACATAAGAAACCACGGAACGGGTGGGGTATTGAACCCATAGCGAGTGCGTCCTAAAACTCTCAGGCCAGTGCGTTAACCACTAGGCCCACGCAATCGTAATAACGCGCAATCGTGCTATTACGATATCGTGGGTGAAGTGACGTAAGACTTGCGTTATCTAGGCATCAGTGGAATCCACGACCTCTTAGAATGCCCTGGACGTGAAACCGCTAAGTAATAGGCATCAAAAACGACAGAAAACCCTACACACAACACCCTGTATCATCTCCAGGAAAGAAAGACACTGCGTCATATTCCGTACATTTCCGGCATATAACACGCACGAGAATGTAAGACATAAGACGATGTTTCGAAGCAGTTGTAACGTTAGCAAACAACTGCTAATGCGTAACCCAAAGCCTACCCTTGACCCCTGACCTTCAGCGGGGGCGTTGACCCCTGGAACATCCTCCAGGTATACTATGGGTTTAGCGGTTTTTTCTTGATCTGTGCGGTGTGCCTTTTGTAAATCCTTCTGTCACATTTTATAAGGTGATCTATAATTATCTACTGGGTACACCAAGCCAGTGGAAGGTCTCCGTCACAAGACTAAATGTGCCAAGGCCCAGATTCACAACGGGTCATCGTCATACGCTCAAAGGGATATTTACAAATTTCTTCTGGCACGTAAAATACAACCCCTCGCGAATTTGAGTCACATAAGAATTGAGGAACACTGCAGCAGGACTACTGGCCCATACAAGGCAAGTCCTTCTCAAAGCCAGCCATTCCCACCCACGTATTTAAGTTTCAGGAGACTGCGTCATGGCGTATCTTCCGCCATACGCAGCGCTCGTCAGAAAGGAAGGTGGCAGATGGAGGGAGGAGGATTGCTGTGTAATTTACTAGGAAGAAAATATAATTTAGGAAAATAAAGTAGGCAATATATGAAGATCGACTCATGAGATTACAAAGGTAACGAAGACTACTTATTGAAAGACTTTTATTAATGTTCCTTCCGTTGTTCATTTTACCTTAGAGGAATATCATCGGCGGAAGGGAGAGAGAGTGAAGCCTCAGGATGAGTTCACTACGTAACACACACGAAGTTCGGTAATGGTACCGACGGACGAACCTCTCGTTATTGTTAATTAATGTCACGTTCATGCAATGGCACTTGCACACAGCCGACCTTAATCAGGCATCAGTTGCATTATGCAGTTGATGGTACATGACATCCCGTGGAGATCAGGTCAGTATAAGCAGCGATGATGCAGTCCAGCTGACCACACACACTGACGTCAAATTTAAACCCCATTTATTGATGTATTTATTATGTTTATTGACTAAAAGAGCGGAGTGTTTCTCTGCTTCTTAAATGATGCCAAGTGATGCTTGCCGGTGACCTGGCTGCTGGCTGGAGCTTGGCACTCCATCTTCCAGTCACCTGGCTGCTGGCTGGAGCTTGGCACTCCATCTTCCAGTCACACAACCTCAACTAACCTTGAGTTGTGCATAAACATTACGTCGCCCTAACTAATAATGGTACCTGAAGACATTGTTAGTAACGAAAACCTCACCTCTTCTTTTTTTACGATACCTAAAACTACTTAATAGACAGCGGTATATATACATATATATACACGGCTGTTACATTGAGCATAAATATTTAACGAAATTATTTTTATATGGATCAGTTTATGTATCCAAATGTAATGAATGTTTGCTTATTCGCAGTCACGGGAATTTAAAATCCGGCAAGACCGGAATTAGACAGACGAGGTCTTGAGAGTTAGTGCTCCTGGTCAGGTGAATTTTAACCCTGGGGCTTCCCAGGGGTAATTTGATCATTAGGGGTGTCTGCATGCATGGTCGCTCACTCGTACAGTGAATAAACAGCAATTACGACTCATAGAGAAGCTGGTTTTAATGTTTTACCCTCCGGTGATTGGTTGAGAGCAAAAAGTGGGCGTGGCTTCTTAGTATGGCTGAGGTAAGACTTTCTTACCCCCTCTCTCTCTCTCTCTTTCTCTTCGCTCTCTCTTTCTCTCCTCTCTCCCTTTCCTTTCCTTTCTCCCTTTACTCCTTTCTTCCTCGCTCATGAATTTATTCCTTAATACCTTATTTTTTTAATTTTCTGCCTAACTCTATTCATATATTTATTCCCTTTCTTTCGCATATTTGCTCCATCTCCTTTCTAGTGATGGATCTAAGCAGGAGTGTACAAGCAGAGCTGCAGCTGCTAATGTCGTCACCTCCGGAGAAGAACTCTAGCTACTATGCTGAGTTAGGCATAAGAATTAACAACTGCGTGAACACACTGAAAACTGAATTGTTTACCATCCTAATAACGTCCAAGTTAACTTACGACACTGAGCTTGACACTGTATCACCAATTCTGTGTCAACTGCAGGTGTTTGACTCTCATAATGAACGGAGAAGCCAGATACTGGTATTCAAAAATCAGAGACAAAGAAATTAATGTACAGTTTTCATGGGTTCCATCACACATTGGATCACACCTTCATGATAAAGTTGATAGTGAGGTTGAGACACCAGCAGATGCAGCTCTGCTTATAGACTCCTGCTGTGTCCATATGAAAGCGCTCAGGTTTTATTTTCTATTTTCACTGCGATATTATTTTTTTCATCTTTGCAATTACTCGTTTTATAGTGATTTCTTCCAGGAGAGAAGTAAATAATGAAAGTGAATGTCGTGAGAATGCAGTTAGAAGCTTGAATAGATCTATTACTATGAAAACACGAGCGTAGATAAGCATGACTATGGCACAATAGACTATCCTTGGCAGGAACTTCTGTGTAAGCACTCCCACACATCTTGCTTCTTTTCGAGTCTTGAGAGTTACCTCATTTTCAGGTGATAAGTTTTCTCTCTCTTCCTGCCTCGTCTGTTTCTCCTTTTAGACTAGTGGTGGTCGCCTCTAATTTCTTCAGTCCCTCTGTTGCAGTTGTTAGCTCTGTGTGCAGTTATTCTGCTGCATCGTAAGTTGTTAGCTTCTGTTGCATCGTGCAGTTGTTAGTTATGTTGCATGGTACAGTTGTTAGCTCTGTTGCATGGTACAGTTGTTAGCTCTGTTGCATCGTACAGTTGTTAGCTCTGTTGCATCGTACAGTTGTTAGCTCTGTTGCATCGTACAGTTGTGTTGCATCGCACAGTTGTGTTGCATCGTACAGTTGTTGCATCGTACAGTTGTGTTGCATCGTACAGTTGTTGCATCGTACAGTTGTTGCATCGTGAAGTTGTTAGTTCTGTTGCATCGTACAGTTGTTAGCTCTGTTGCATCGTACAGTTGTTAGTTCTGTTGCATCGTACAGTTGTTAGCTTCTGTTGCATCGTACAGTTGTTAGCTCTGTTGCATCGTACAGTTGTTGGTTCTGTTGCATCGTACAGTTGTTGGTTCTGTTGCATCGTACAGTTGTGTTGCATCGTACAGTTGTTGGTTCTGTTGCATCGTACAGTTGTGTTGCATCGCACAGTTGTGTTGCATCGTACAGTTGTGTTGCATCGTACAGTTGTTGCATCGTACAGTTGTTGCATCGTACAGTTGTTGGTTGTGTTGCATCGTACAGTTGTGTTGCATCGTACAGTTGTGTTGCATCGTACAGTTGTGTTGCATCGTACAGTTGTGTTGCATCGTACAGTTGTGTTGCATCGTACAGTTGTGTTGCATCGTACAGTTGTGTTGCATCGTACAGTTGTTGGTTGTGTTGCATCGTACAGTTGTGTTGCATCGTACAGTTGTTGGTTGTGTTGCATCGTACAGTTGTGTTGCATCGTACAGTTGTTAGTTCTTATTCTCCTCGACATTTTTTTCATGAACTGTAAACATCGACACCATGTTTTTCTGTCCATCTCAACATTAATGGTTCATTCTTACCTCAGTCTCCCGGTTCATTCTTCCCTCAGTCTCCTGGTTCATTCTTCCCTCAGTCTCCTGGTCCATTCTTCCCTCAGTCTCCTGGTCCATCCTTCCCTCAGTCTCCCGGTTCATTCTTCCCTCAGTCTCCTGGTTCATTCTTCCCTCAGTCTCCTGGTTCATTCTTCCCTCAGTCTCCCGGTTCATTCTTCCCTCAGTCTCCTGGTAAATCCTTCCCTCAGTCTCCCGGTTCATTCTTCCCTCAGTCTCCCGGTTCATTCTTCCCTCAGTCTCCGGTTCATTCTTCCCTCAGTCTCCCGGTTCATTCTTCCCTCAGTCTCCCGGTTCATTCTTCCCTCAGTCTCCTGGTTCATTCTTCCCTCAGTCTCCTGGTTCATTCTTCCCTCAGTCTCCTGGTTCATTCTTCCCTCAGTCTCTCGGTTCATTCTTCCCTCAGTCTCCCGGTTCATTCTTCCCTCAGTCTCCCGGTTCATTCTTCCCTCAGTCTCCCGGTTCATTCTTCCCTCAGTCTCCCGGTTCATTCTTCCCTCAGTCTCCTGGTTCATTCTTCCCTCAGTCTCCCGGTTCATTCTTCCCTCAGTCTCCTGGTAAATCCTTCCCTCAGTCTCCCGGTTCATTCTTCCCTCAGTCTCCCGGTTCATTCTTCCCTCAGTCTCCCGGTTCATTCTTCCCTCAGTCTCCCGGTTCATTCTTCCCTCAGTCTCCCGGTTCATTCTTCCCTCAGTCTCCTGGTTCATTCTTCCCTCAGTCTCCTGGTTCATTCTTCCCTCAGTCTCCCGGTTCATTCTTCCCTCAGTCTCCCGGTTCATTCTTCCCTCAGTCTCCCGGTTCATTCTTCCTCAGTTTCCCGGTTCATTCTTCCTCAGTCTCCCGGTTCATTCTTCCCTCAGTCTCCCGGTTCATTCTTCCCTCAGTCTCCCGGTTCATTCTTCCCTCAGTCTCCTGGTTCATTCTTCCCTCAGTCTCCCGGTTCATTCTTCCTTCAGTCTCCTGGTAAATCCTTCCCTCAGTCTCCCGGTTCATTTTTCCCCTCAGTCTCCCGGTTCATTCTTCCCTCAGTCTCCTGGTTCATTCTTCCCTCAGTCTCCCGGTTCATTCTTCCCTCAGTCTCCTGGTTCATTCTTCCCTCAGTCTCCTGGTTCATTCTTCCCTCAGTCTCCCGGTTCATTCTTCCCTCAGTCTCCCGGTTCATTCTTCCCTCAGTCTCCCGGTTCATTCTTCCCTCAGTCTCCCGGTTCATTCTTCCCTCAGTCTCCCGGTTCATTCTTCCCTCAGTCTCCCGGTTCATTCTTCCCTCAGTCTCCCGGTTCATTCTTCCCTCAGTCTCCCGGTTCATTCTTCCCTCAGTCTCCTGGTTCATTCTTCCCTCAGTCTCCTGGTTCATCCTTCCCTCTGTCTTGTGGTCCATCCTTCCCTCAGTCTCCTGGTCCATCCTTCCCTCTGTCTCCTGGTTCATCCTTCCCTCTGTCTCCTGGTTCATCCTTCCCTCTGTCTCCTGGTTCATCCTTCCCTCTGTCTCCTGGTTCATCCTTCCCTCTGTCTTGTGGTCCATCCTTCCCTTCCACTGCTTTCGTTCATCCGTCCCACTCAACCTCTCCACTACACCTTCTCTTTGAACGTCTCATCTCATCACGAACGAAAACATTCCGATGTGGAGAACGTGAGATTCCCTTCAATAAAAAAAAAATATGCGAGTAGCACCTTCCCCAACAAAAATATATAATGAATTAAGAGTGAAAATGTTATTTTTTTTTCACTTCAATAATACCTGACCTCACGCTGGTCAATACGTCTTCCAGACCTGACCTGCCATGTAGACCAAACTGAGACGCAAGTCTCCCCCCCACAGCCAGCCCCAAAGTCGAGAAATTTATTGATTAGAAAGACACATGTACGGTAGGCATCTGTACTGGTGGAACGTATCGATATCCCAGCAGACTTCTTCAGTGGAATACAATCGATTGTAACACTAGAGACGGTAGGGTAAAAAACAGGGAGGTTATCAGTACTGTATATCATTTGTATAAGTAAGTTTATTCAGGTATACACAAATACATTTACATACATTATCATACATAGCAGCATATGTGTAGAGAACCTAGGATAACCCCAAAAAAGTCAGACAGAGTGACTTATTTCCATTGGGGTCCTTTTTATACTTAATTTTTACATTGTATGATTGATTAATGTGTTTATCGGTAGGCCATTGTAATGTCCTGAACTAATTGAATCTTTTACCTTCTGCATTGCATAACAGGAAGTCCTGACCTTGATTCTGTAGAACACTTTACTTTTAACCAACAAAAGGAAAAAACACACAGAGAGAGAGAGAGAGAGATTACCACCCTGCTGGTGATAATATACTTCTTCCTCCCAGCTCTCGCCCTCACACACCAACAAAAACACCCGCTGCCTAAAAACCACTCCCTATTTACATCATTTTCAGTATAAGATATAGGGTCACACCGGGTGTCTTGGAATTGGACTCTTTCTTGTGTGTGTTTCCTTCGCAGAAAGTAGGTTAGGACGCCACAGGATAATCCCTGGTGCATTAGTGGGCAATTTCTGCCGCAGTTGGAGAACTAACTGCGTCTCTTTCTTGATTCTGACCTCAAACTCTCTAATTCAGTTCACATCTTTAACCTTCAGTGTCAGTAGATGATGTGATCGACCTTCCAAGTAACTGCAGTGTCAGTAGATGATGTGATCGACCTTCCCAGTAACTGCAGTGTCAGTAGAGGATGTGATGGACCTTCCCAGTAACTGCAGTGTCAGTAGAGGATGTGATGGACCTTCCCTGTAACTACAGTGTCAGTAAAGGATGTGATGGACCTTCCCAGTAACTACAGTGTCAGTAAAGGATGTGATGGACCTTCCCAGTAACTACAGTGTCAGTAGAGGATGTGATGGACCTTCCCAGTAACTACAGTGTCAGTAAAGGATGTGATGGACCTTCCCAGTAACTACAGTGTCAGTAGAGGATGTGATGGACCTTCCCAGTAACTACAGTGTCATAAAGGATGTGATGGACCTTCCAGTAACACAGTGTCAGTAGAGGATGTGATGGACCTTCCAGTAACTACAGTGTCAGTAAAGGATGTGATGGACCTTCCCAGTAACTACAGTGTCAGTAAGGATGATGGCCCTTCCAGTAACTACAGTGTCAGTAGAGGATGTGATGGACCTTCCCAGTAACTACAGTGTCAGTAAAGGATGTGATGGACCTTCCCAGTAACTACAGTGTCAGTAGAGGATGTGATGGACCTTCCCAGTAACTACAGTGTCAGTAAAGGATGTGATGGACCTTCCCAGTAACTACAGTGTCAGTAGAGGATGTGATGGACCTTCCCAGTAACTACAGTGTCAGTAAAGGATGTGATGGACCTTCTCAGTAACTACAGTGTCATTAAAGGATGTGATGGACCTTCCCAGTAACTACAGTATCAGTAGAGGATGTGATCGACCTTCCCAGTAACTACAGTGTCAGTAGAGGATGTGATGGACCTTCCCAGTAACTACAGTGTCAGTAGAGGATGTGATCGACCTTCCCAGTAACTACAGTGTCAGTAGAGGATGTGATGGACCTTCCCAGTTACTCCTGTGTTATTTAAAAACATTGTCGTGAATTTTTTCTCCTGTCATAAACTTAATTTTTCGATAAGTTGTTAGCATCCCAAATTATAGTTGATTAGAGTAATATAAAAACTTTACTCAACATTAGTTTGGTTCCTAAAGTGACTTATGACACGAGAAAATACGATCAGTCTGCACTGGCATGCAAGTTCGAATACTGTAGAAACACTACAGTCTGCTGTGAGTTGCAATACATACTTAGAGGATGGTCTTGCGGCCAGGCTGAGGGACTGATTACCTCAAATTACTCCTCTCCTTACCCCTCTCTGCTTTGTATTGGACTGAAGAAGCCACTGTGTGTAGCGAAACGTTTCCTTAAAGATTCCCATATGTTGCATAAGTGTCTCAATCTTCAACTTGTCGGTTTTAAATCATTTATCACAGTAGCAAGTTCATTATTATTGTTATTATATACACAAAGTACGAGTCTGGCACTTTTCAACAAAATTATATGTCCTTAATGCTTAGATGGCATAAATCGTGGTCTAATAGACCAAGAGACTGACTACTGGAGATATGTACGTCAGACCATGTATTAAGACTACTGAATTCCTTCAAAAATTACATTGTATTACATTAAAAGTTGAGAATTGTACCTCAACAAACAATACGAGGACTAAATGCTTTCTGAATGTGATTCAATATGTCCTGCTTATATATTCCAAGTAAAAATATCTTCCTTGACCACCAGGTGAAAGAAAGCCAAGAACTGCGCTAGATTAAATTCGGAATACAAATCACAACACCCTGGCAAAAACAAATTCAAGTTTTGACGTCTTTTTCGATCCGTCTCGGATCACTGTTGGATTGTGACTTGACAATGACTTGAGCGGAACAGACATCTTTTTTTTTTTTTTTGGTAGATGTTTTGTGATAGACTAAACTCGTTACCATAATCTTCACAGATCTGAAAGATTAGCCTCGATGCCTCTTTTGGTGGGTGCCAACACCTGTAGGTCATATATATGTACTTAAACACATTATCACAGGTGTTGTCAGCTTGTCATTCCATCAATACATATTGCTACATGAGATGCCAACATACTCTTAGTGTGGTGGTGGTGCTGCTGGTGGTGGTGGTGCTGGTGGTGGTGCTGGTGCTGCTGCTGTTGTTGCTTCCTCTTTCCATGTGGATAAACGGGGGGTGGTGCTGCTTCCTGTTGCCCTGGAGATGGTGACGGTGCTGGTAATTATTGTGCTACTCAGGTAGCTAGCGTTTATGGTGGTGATGACGGTGGTGGTGATGGTGGTAGTGGTACTTGTGGTGCTTCTCTTATCGCTAGAGGTGGTAGTAAATGATAATAATCTTTATTTCTACGAGTACTTGATACAACTTATACAGACCATAGCTGACATCAGTGACATATTATATAGAAAGCACCTTGTTATGCAGAGCATTTCGGGTAACATAAGTTAATTTTGTCCCCAGGATGCGACCCACACCAGCAGACTAACACCCAGGTACCTACTTTCTGCTAGGTGAACAGGGACAGCAGGTATCTTAAACATACCGCAATGTTTCCACTCGCACGGGGGATTGAACCACGGACCTCAATGTGTGAGGTAAGTGCGCTACCAACCTAGCTACTCGATCCTTCATATAATCTACAGATGTATCGTATGTTAGTAAGTTTATTAACATACAGCTACACATAAATAGTTACACAAATTAACATACTAACATAAGTGTAGATTACCCACCGGGTATAACCCAAAATAGTCAAAGTGACTTATTTCCAGCGGGGTCTTTGCTACGCAAGGTGGGTCATGTAGATTTATCGTGCGTCGACACACACGCAGAAGAGAAAATAAACGAGGGAATGCACAGCAGGCGATACCCCGGGGTGTGGCGTGGTTACACGCAGCGTGGGAAACACGGCGGACAAGTGGGACAGGAAGTGGGAGGAGGAGGAGGAGGATAGAAGAGAAGGTAACAAGCGGACAGAGAGCCCTGGAAAATGGCTGGAAAGTGGAAATAATGACAGCGGAGGAGGTAAGCAAGCACAGTGGCTAAAGTAGGGCGAAACGTTGCGCAAATAAAGGACTGGGGGTTGTGTTTTTGTTTGCAAGTGAAGGGGAATACAATGACAGGAGGGTGATGGAGGTGGAAGAAGCGGCCACCATGGAAGGAACTGAAGGTGGAGATGGACCAGAGGTCTACAAAGACTAAATCAGGACCCAGGAGGTGGGAGAGACCTCCCCTGGTGGTTACTTCCCCTGGTTACCCTGGTGTTGATCTCCCCTACTGGTGACCTTCCCTAGTGATGACCTCCCCTGGTGACGACTTCCCTGGTGGAGACTTTTAGTGATGACCTCCCTGGTGGTGACCTCCCTGGTGGTGACCCTGATAGTGAGCTCCCTTGGTGGTTACCCTGGAGTTCATCTTCCCTGGTGGTGACCTCTGGTGACCTCCCTAGTGTTGACCTCCCATGGTGGTTACCCTGGTGTTGATCTCCCCTGATGGTGACCTCTGGTGACCTCCCCTAGTGATGACTTCCCCTGGTGGTGACTTTCCCTAGTGATGACCTCCTCTGGTGGTGAACCTTATGGTGACTTCTCCTGATCATGACGGTGACCTCCCATGATGGTTACCCTGTGGTGACCTTCCCTGGTGGCGACCCTGGTGGTGACCCTGGTGGTGACTTACCCTGATGGTGATTTCCCCTGATGGTGACTTCCCCTGATGGTGACCTCCCTAGTGGTGACCCAAGTGGTGACCCAGGTGGTGACCCAAGTGGTGACCTCCTTAGTGGTGACCCAGGTGGTGACAATACTGAGAGTCTACCTCTACGTCTAACCCTCAGTGTTGCCAGGTAAATCAACCCGCAGTGTTGCCATGCGAATCGGGTAAGCCTCAGTGATGCCAGAATGACAACTCAACCAAGTGTGTTACCAGAACACTCACTCTGCCGTCACTGTTGCCAGCCGCGGCAGGAAATAAGATAATGGCTCATCATTAAGGTAACGGAAGTTTGTTATACGCAAGCGAGGCAGACCGCAAGTATCCGCGGCAGACCGCAAGCGTATGCGGCAGACCTCGTGGATGTCCGCGGCAGATCACGAGTATCTGAATCTCTCTCTTTCAATCTCTCTCTCTTTCAATCTATCTCTCTCTCTCAATCCCTGGATATAAGGACCGACTTTCGCGAGCCGCTACGGTGATCGTCCCAAATAAACGCGTATCTGCTTACCGCCTCATCCTCTTACGTGTGGCAGCGGAAACTAACGGGAAGAGGGTCCCCACTAGCCTGTGAAATTATCCTGTGTGTGTGTGTGTGTGTGTGTGTGTGTGTGTGTGTGTGTGTGTGTGTGTGTGTGTGTTACGTTCATAACTCAAGTTGGAACTGTTTCTTGTGTTGCTGTGTTCATTTCAAGATTATTTCTTTTGTGGCCTCGAAAGCAGCTCCTTGTGGCCTCGGGAGCAGCTCTTGTGTAGCCTCGGGAGCAGCTCTTGTGTGGCCTCGGGAGCAGCTCTTGTGGCCTCGGGAGCAGCTCTTGTGCTGCCTCGGGAGCAGCTCTTGTGCTGCCTCGGGAGCAGCTCTTGTGCTGCCTCGGGAGCAGCTCCTTGTGGCCTCGGGAGCAGCTCTTGGCTCGGCAGCTCTATGTGCCTCGGGAGCAGCTCTTGGCCTCGGAGCAGACTCCTGTGGCCTCGGGGCAGCTCCTGCCTCGGAGCAGCTCCTGGCCTCGGAGCAGCTCCTGGCCTCGGGAGCAGCTCCTGCCTCGACAGCTCCTCAGCCTCAGGAGCAGCCCTGTGGAGCAGCTCTTAGGGCCTCAGGGAGCAGCCCTTGGCCTCGGGAGCAGCTCCTTGTGGCCTCGGGAGCAGCTCCTTGTGGCCTCGGGAGCAGCTCCTTGTGGCCTCGGGAGCAGCTCCTTGTGGCCTCGGGAGCAGCTCCTTGTGGCCTCGGGAGCAGCTCCTTGTGGCCTCGGGAGCAGCTCCTTGTGGCCTCGGGAGCAGCTCCTTGGGCCTCGGAGCAGCTCCTTGTGGCCTCGGAGCAGCTCCTTGTGGCCTCGGGAGCAGCTCCTTGTGGCCTCGGGAGCAGCTCCTGTGGCCTCGGGAGCAGCTCCTTGTGGCCTCGGAGCAGCTCTTAGGCCGAGCAGCTCCTTGTGGCCTCGGGAGCAGCTCCTTGTGGCCTCGGGAGCAGCTCCTTGTGGCCTCGGGAGCAGCTCCTTTGGCCTCGGGAGCAGCTCTGTGCCTGAGCAGCCGTGGCGCTCGCTCGGGAGCAGCTCCTTGTGGCCTCGGGAGCAGCTCCTTGTGGCCTCGGGAGCAGCTCTTGGTGGCTTCTTCATATTCTTTAAATATTGTCATCATGACTCAAGAAATTATAAAAATTTTCTCTTCCTTCTTTACTCCCCCACACTTCCTCCTTCACACTTCCTCCTTACACCCCTCCCCCTTCACACTTCCTCCTTCCCTTCCTCCTTTTCCACACTTCCTCCTTCACACTTCCTCCTTCACACTTCCTCCTTCACACTTCCTCCTTCACACTTCCTCCTTCACACTTCCTCCTTCACACTTCCTCCTTCACACTTCCTCCTTCACACTTCCTCCTTCACACTTCCTCCTTCACACTTCCTCCTTCACACTCCTCCTTCACACTCCTCCTTCGACACTCTCTCTCTTCACATTCTTCATTTCACTACTCCTTCACACTTCCTCCTTCACTTTCTCACTCCCTTCACACTTCCTCCTTCACACTTCCTCCTTCACACTTCCTCCTTCACACTTCCTACAACCAGTTACATGGAAGATGCAAAAGTTTAATAAGGGAATAAGTGGATAACAGAAACACACTGAAAAGATGATTTTTTTGAAATCAGGGAACGTTAACCAGCTGGCTCTAATAAGACAGAAATAAGGTAGAGATATACCTAGTTGGACGAATCTTGTTAGAGGCACCTGGCCCAGTGGTTAACGCACTGGCCTGTGAATTTTAGGATTCTCTTGCCATGGGTTCAGCCCCCACCGTTCCCTGGTTTGTTACCTTGTTAGTACCATTTCGTGAGTCCCGAAGTCTTTGGATGAGTGAATGCAATCAACGGGGTGCCATAAGGATCTGTCCTGGGACCCCTGGCTGTCTTCAAGAAGGCGCTGGACAGGCACCTAAAGTCAGTACCTGATCAGCCGGGTTGTGGCTCGTGCATCGGTTTACGTGCGTCCAGCAGTAACAGCCTGGTTGATCAGGCCCTGATCCGCCACGAGGCCTGGTCATGGACCGGGCCACTGGGGTGTTGACACCTGAAACTCTCCAGGTATACAGCCAACTACTGTCATCCAAGGGAGATAGACTCGTGCTTCACTGTTAGATAATACTTCTGTAAATGCTGATGCAAGAACTCTCACCCTAATTTACGTAGAACCCCTTCAATGGTAAACAAAAATATACTTAGGGATATTTACAAGGAAGGGAATGACTTTCTCCTGGGAAGGTTCAGAAAGGAGGAACCACACTCGAATAATTTAGAGAGACAAAGACAATATTTTCATTGTGAAGGTTATAAGGAACACTAAAATAAGCATACATATCAACCATAATACTGTTTTGTAAACAAACTCATTTGCAAGTTGGAAAAAAATCGGAATACAGCAATTGTAAACTGGAGGACACCTGTATAGAGATGCTTCTTGAGAAGTGGCAGTGCAGACTAACACCATACATGGCTTCAAGGATATGTATGAGGCATAAACAATGTTGAGACAATTTCTGTGTTACGTTTAAAATAAAGCGTAAATATTAAAAGAAAGATTCAGAATACAATATGTTTACACCCAAACAATTGTTGAAGACAAGCACTGGCGAAGCTCAAAGAAATACCAAGTGGGGCATAAAGTTTATCTGCAGAGCTGCCACAAATATATATATCACAGGGAACACGAGGGAACTCGGCTGGTGCTCGGAGTCCAGTAGCATCTTGATTCAGTAGCAGTCACATTATCAAATGGAGACGCTACGCATTTTCCCCAGACGCCAGTCCTAACTGTCCAGAACTCGACGTTTACAATCACAAAAAGCAGATTTATCAACACTCGTAGTTCATAGCACAAAGGGCAGTCAAATGCATATACTGTCATGCTTAGACTTTTATGCGTTTGAGAAGATGGGATGTATGAAACGATACGGAGGGGTCGTACCATTAAGAATTCTGTTTAAGAGTAGGGGGATTCTTTGTTTTCACGGCTCACGGGCTGCCTGATGGTCCCTCGGCAGGACCTGCCTTGCCAGCTTCAAGGTAAAGCTTGCATGGCAAGGAAGAGCCAACTGACTGTAACTCAGAGTTTTCCCTTAGTGAATTGCAGAGGATAAAGCCATTACTCATAGACCCCTTCCATGCAAATTTTGCCTTTCCACCCACTACCCATCCACCCACATGCAACCCACCACCTATCACCCAACAATCATACACCCATCATACAAGAGAGTATGAGCTGATTGTGAGTTATACTGGTGTACAGCTGACGGACCCGTGTCACTGTTGATGGTGTTTTAAGGGTAATGGTGATTTCAAGGATGGTGATAGTGGGTGTACTGGTGTTGGAAATGGTGGTGGCGGCCACACAGGGGGCACGACAGCAGTGTGTAAAGGTGCTGGATATTATTTCACTGGTCAGGAAAAGTATCACTGCTGATCACAGTTGATTAATACACGTACCTAAAACAGGCCAAGTGGCTGTCGACAAGTGCCTTTGACGACTAGTAACACACACACACACACACACACACACACACACACACAGTGAGAACAGACTAGGTAACCATAGAGCAGAATTCCTCCTTCAGTAACAATAATAATAATTACTTGTCTGATACAGGATGTCACGTTCATGTTCACTCCCACAACTATTCCACTGCCTCTCCCACCCCCACAACCTGCCTCTCCCACCCCCACAACCTACCTCTCCCACCCCCACAACCTGCCTCTCCCACCCCCACAACCTGCCTCTCCCACCCCACAACCTACCTCTCCCACCCCCACAACCTGCCTCTCCCACCCCCACAACCTGCCAACACCCCACCCCAACCAATCACCACCCCCACCCAACCCCCCACCCCACTAAAGCACTATCTTGTTCCATTATATAAAAACAGGAAATTAAACGCGATTTTATACTTTGTCAAAACTCTTAAACCACAAATACGTTTTTTCTGTCTTTGTGGATTACACATCGCCTTTCTGAGTCTTTAAGTTATTACTCAGACATGTCGAGGCTCAGATGAGAATTGTAAAGTTTTTGTATTGGGTGGTATTTGTGTAGTGTGAGTCTTGTAATGGTTTGTTATAGGAGTGGGTAGTGGTGTGGTGTGTGTGTGGTGGTGTGTGTGTGTGTGGTAGTGTGTGTGTGTGGTAGTGTGTGTGGTGGTGGTCATAGAAGTGTTACACAGGGGAGGTAGTGGGCATAGTGGCGTGTTAGCGAAGCATGGACAGGAAGTTTTGGTGGAGGTGCCGTGGTAAGGTGTAGGCATTTAGTGGTCTGAGGTTGGCAGGAGGTATTATGATTGTAGGGGGAGGCAGGAAGAGGCACAGGGAAGAAAGAAGCGTAAATTGGCGAGTTATTGGACAGAGTAATCAGAGTGGCATGGAAGACAGAGGGAGTGATAGTGGGGAGGTGTTAGTGCATGGAATAGAGGTGTGGTAGACGTATGGAGGGGGTCTGGAAGAAGGGCATGGAAAAGGAGGAATAGTAACAGGAAAGAAGGATTTTTTATATTAATATAGACATACCATTTGTGGACTGTTTTCGCATTCTGTGATAATTATATTGAAAAACAAAAGCTAGTTTGGTAAGGAGGAAAATGAAGAACGAGAGGAAATGTGGGAAAGGAGGAAATGGAATTATATACTAGCAAGAAAGAAAATCAAGGAAGAGGACAGTATAAAAGGGGAGAAAAGCAAAGAAGGGAAGAAAAGAGATGGCAGAGAGGGAGCTTGAAAGGTTCTTAATAAATACGAGTCAGTGAGCCGTGCCTTATCTAGTGATCTCTCAACCAACACACACACTCTATCACTGTTTCTCTTAATGACCGTCCAGGGTTACCCTGCCTCTCATACAACAACCAGATAACACATCCACGCTGATTAAGCTTGAAAAAAAAAATGTATAATATATATATATATATATACCCCACCAGATCAGCTGTCTACCTCTCTTGTCCAGGAAATAAGAACCTCCCCATACTTTACAATGTGGAGTAAAAATGTCATGACACACACACACGACTCAGTCTTAAGCTTTTACCCTTGTTGACCCTTTAAAATCCCAATCGACCCCTACCATCGACATCCTTATTCCACTCTACCAAACGCTTACTACCAAATCTCCTCTAAACCCATTCTTAAAGTGTTTACCTACGGAACAATAACCCTGGCTATAATGTGGACAGGACCACGTCAGCTACTGGGACAACGCACCGTGTTTTGGAGAGGAGATTAGCCAGAGCAAAAGATGCGAAAATGAAAGGTGAAAGCCTATTCACCAGAGTCCACCATTCGTCTCTGGTCGGCAGCTGTAAAACCACACTACCTTAGCCTCCAAGAATTCGTGATCAATGCCTCATAATCGGATTTGATTATAAACAGACAGGTGGTGTGTTGTAGAGAAGTGGTGGTGATTGTGTTGGAGAGGAGAGAGAGTGGTGGTGATTGTGTTGGAGAGGAGAGAGAGTGGTGGTGATTGTGTTGGAGAGGAGAGATAGTGGTGGTGATTGTGTTGGAGAGGAGAGTGGTGGTGATTGTGTTGGAGAGGAGAGATAGTGGTGGTGATTGTGTTGGAGAGGAGAGATAGTGGTGGTGATTGTGTTGGAGAGGAGAGATAGTGGTGGTGATTGTGTTGGAGAGGAGAGTAGTGGTGGTGATTGTGTTAAACAGAAGTGGTAATAATGGTTGTATAGCTCCAGTTCAGCGGAACAAGAGCCCTTCACCAAAAGGCGCTCTTGAAGGGAGTTCAGAAATGAAGGGAGCCTCAAGAATGTGGTTCTCTCCATACATAAATTCTTAAATAACGCATGACAAATATTTACCACGCCCATCTCAATGGAAAAGATTAATGGTCTCAGGAGCTAGAACCCAACCCATGTAAACCCAGCCAAGTAAATGCAACATACATAAACATACGTGAAGGTGTGTAAATCTGAGAGCCTGTCGCCGCCGCATAAACATAACTCAACATATGCACATAACATATGCACACAACATATGCACACAACATATGCACACAACATATGCACACAACATATGCACACAACATATGCACACAACATATACACACAACATATGCACACAACATATGCACACAACATATACACACAACATATACACACAACATATACACACAACATATACACACAACATATGCACACAACATATGCACACAACATATGCACACAACATATGCACACAACATATGCACACAACATATGCACACAACATATGCACACAACATATGCACACAACATACGCACACAACATACGCACACAACATACACACACAACATACACACACAACATACACACACAACATACACACACAACATACACACACAACATACACACACAACATACACACACAACATACACACACAACATACACACACAACATACACACACAACATACACACACAACATACACACACAACATACACACACAACATACACACACAACATACACACACAACATACACACACAACATACACACACAACATACACACACAACATACACACACAACATACACACATATAAATGAACCAAGCCAGATACAGAAACAAGGGTTGACAAGCACATTGTTCAAGACAGAAATTAATAGTCATATTGAACATATCTAGACTATAAGAAAACTTTCGACAGAGTTCCCATGAACGACTAATTTCGGAAATTTCAAAATATTCGAAGAATCAAGATATAGAAACTTGGGAGTTATTTTGACGGAGAAATGCTATACAATTTTTTTTTCATAGTATTCATTAGGCCAAAATTTGAATGGCTGGCCATTGGAATGATTGAAAAAAAGTGTTGCAAGTACTACAGATATTATAAAAAAAAATTAAATTATCATGAGCGAATTATTTTAGACGGATTATTTAGACGGAACACCACGACAGGGAGGCAACAACGAGTCATGGTACGTGACGAGGTGTCAGAGTGGGCACCTGTGACGAGTGGGGTTTCACAAGGGTCAGTCCTAGGACCTGTACTGTTTTTGGTATATGTGAATGACATAACGGAAGGGATAGACTCAGAAGTGTCCCTGTTTGCAGATGATGTGAAGTTAATGAGAAGAATTAAATCAGTCGAGGATTAGGCAGGACTACAAAGAGACCTGGACAGGCTACAAGCCTGGTCCAGTAACTGGCTCCTTGAATTTAACCCTGCCAAATGTAAAGTCATGAAGATCGGGGAAGGGCAAAGAAGACCGCAGACAGAGTATAATCTAGGTGGCCAAAGACTGCAAACCTCACTCAAGGAAAAAGATCTTGGGGTGAGTATAATACCGAGCACATCTCCTGAGGCACACATCAATCAGATAACTGCTCCAGCATACGGGCGGCTGGCAAACCTAAGAATAGCGTTCCAATACCTCACTAAGGAATCGTTCAAGACTCTGTACACCATATACGTCAGGCCCATACTGGAGTATGCAGCACCAGTTTGGAACCCACACCTGGTCAAGCACGTCAAGAAATTAGAGAAAGTGCAAAGGTTTGCAACAAGACTAGTCCCAGAGCTAAGGGGATTGTCCTACGAAAAAAAATTAAGGGAAATCGGCCTGACGACACTAGAGGACAGGAGGGTTAGGGGAGACATGATAACGACATATAAAATACTGCGAGGAATAGATAAGGTGGATAGAGACAATATGTTCCAGAGAGGGGACACATAAACAAGGGGTCACAATTGGAAGTTGAAGACTCCTATGAGTCAAAGGGATGTTAGGAAGTATTTCTTCAGTCATAGAGTTGTCAGGAAGTGGAATAGCCTAGAAAGCGACGTAGTGGAGGCAGGAACCATACATAGTTTTAAGACGAGGTTTGATAAAGCTCATGGAGCAAGGAGAGATAGGACCTAGTAGCAATCAGTGAAGAGGCGGGGCCAGGAGCCATGAATCGACCCCTGCAACCACAAATAGGTGAGTACACACACACACACACACACACACACACACAGAGTGACAGTAACGGAGCACACACAACCAACGACCCCATGCATTAGCTACTACTATTGAGACTAGCATGCCCCACCTCCACCAATATTATGTTCACACATCGTTGCAAATATTCCCACGAGCACTTGACTACGGTCATGTATGCTTGTGTTTACCCTGACATATTTTCCTGTATAAGTACGTGATAGTAGGTTATCTCAAGCAGGTACGTACGTGATGATAGTTTATGCACAGTCTTGTCTGTACGTGTTATCTGATAGTGTGGAAAGTAGTGTGCTGGTGTAGATGTGTGTGTGTGTGTGTTCCTGGTGCCTCGTTTGTCTACGTGAGTGAGCATCCTGTGCGTCGCTTATGCTGCCTCGGTGTTTCTGTGTGTGTTCACGACCCGAATCACTGCGACATCTTAATTCTATTCCGAAGATGGTGTGTTGCGGGGGTAGTGTGTTGGCTGTGCGTGCTTTTCTTGCCCTGACATGTCTCCTGTGGTCAGCCGCACCTGGCCAACCCGGACTCGTTCCCACAGAACGGTGGTGAAGGCGTGTGTGGAGGCGGGTGTGGAGAGGTGGGAGAGGCAAAATCTCCGCTGCCCTTCTCCCGAACACCATTTACCTAAGGAAGAAATGCGAGTTTCTCAGAACAGAAGCACTCCGGGGTCGATCCTAGGGAGGGGTGAGAGGCAGGCCATGCTTTTCCTGTTCTCCTATCGGGGAACAGATGCCTGGGATAGTGGTGTCCTTACGTGGAGGGTGGCAGCATGCCTCTGCATACAAGTGGCCTTTAAAATAAACTGAAGTAAGATAGCAGTTCTTAACCTGTTAATTTAAGAGTGTAAAAACATAGCCGATAAGAGATAATCTCCGTACCCTATTTTTTAACCAATTACACAACTCCCTAATTACACCGTTCATCTCCTAAAGCAAAGTTTAAAAATTAGTATTTCTGCTATAGGTTAGGATACTTTAGTCTGATTTTGCTTACAGGAATTTCTAACTGCCAATAGATTACTATCGGGTAGTTGCTTACGACTGCCTTGGGATTCACTGTTAACCTTCTGTTAGACAGTATGACACCTGTTAATGGGACTGTTGTTGATGAATGGTCCGACACGAGGACATCAATAGTGTAAGAAGAAGTGCCGAGACCTCGTGGAAGTGCCGAGACCTCGTGGAAGTGCCGAGACCTCGTGGAAGTGCCGAGACCTCGTGGAAGTGCCGAGACCTCGTGGAAGTGCCGAGACCTCGTGGAAGTGCCGAGGCCTCGTGGAAGTGCCGAGACCTCGGAAAGTGCCGAGACCTCGTGGAAGTGCCGAGACCTCGTGGAAGTGCCGAGACCTCGTGGAAGTGCCGAGACCTCGTGGAAGTGCCGAGACCTCGTGGAAGTGCCGAGACCTCGTGGAAGTGCCGAGACCTCGTGGAAGTGCCGAGACCTCGTGGAAGTGCCGAGACCTCGTGGAGGTAACAAATACTTGTGGAAGCACCAAGATCTCGACGAATATTAAAACTGAATTCATTACCAGGCTCTTGGTACCATGGTACTCAAAGAGTATCCACTGACAAACTGTCCTTTGGACTTAGATTCCAGCGAGACTCCGTGATAACCGCGGCTGAGGCCTCATCTTCCAGGTTGGCAACGGACGTGTTGCCAGGCTGTCAGCGCTGTCGTCATGCATTTAATGCGGGCACTAAACCCTGCCAATCCCATTATCAGTGGTCATTACAGCGGCGGAGCGGCTCTGGGATTTCCGGGTAGTCTGCCTCATGGCTTGAGTCGACCAGGAAAGTTATTCATCTGGGCCGGGAGGTGCTGGCTGGGGGTAGGATTCTCCAGTGGGTGCTGTGCAGGAGGAGCTGGTTCCAGTGGGAGGAAGGAGGAGACTGGAAACTGGCAGTGGGAAGGAAGGAAAGGGAATCTGAAACTGACAGTGGGGAAGAAGGGAAAGAGCTCTCAGACTGACATTAAGAAGGGAGGGAAAGGGATCTCAGACTGACAGTAAGAAGGGAGGGAAAGGGATCTCAGACTGACAGTGGGAAGGAAGGGAAAGATCGCTTACAGTCAGTATTTTCTTGCTTCTAACAGAAGCATCCTTCAGTGTTAAGGTGCTTATTTTTCCTTTGCACTTATTCTCAATATCGCACCAACAGACATCTCTGTGTATACAAAAAAAATTAAGTTTATAATATGTCTATGGGTGGCTAACCCTCCGGAGTTAAAAATCCTAACAAAATCTTATGTTACGTGAACGAATGTTCCCTGTACCTCAAGGAATTACACCCGCAGACACTCAGGACTGAGATTAAGATAACTTGGGTGACATTAACAATGAAACCATCCCCAGAGAGAAGCATTCGTATGTCTTCCATAAACAAACTAGTTATGTAAGCTGGGTCATTGTATCAGTGGATCAGAGCAGTCATAAATGTTGTGCCTTCTTTGTACCAACAGTGTTGGAGAAGTTGTCTTGTTGTCATCAACTGTTGACGAGTTCTGGGATTAGAATTTACGTTCAGAAAAGTAGTATTGGTTGATACGATTATTATTAATTGTATTTATTACTTTTATTATTCTAATTAATTGTATTTATTATCATTATCATTTATTATTATTATTAGCGTTGTTTACTTGTCTTCCGCCTAATTCTAGCACTACATTTTTTTGCATTTGCTTCTTTGTAAAGGTTTCTGTTTTACGCTCCCATTCTTACTCTTCACGTCTTTTCATTATCCACCTCACCATCACCCATTATCCTCACTGCCTTCCCCATCTCCACCTCCCTCTCCCCCAACGCCAGAGCATGGGTCACAGTTCAGAGCATTTGGCCCTTCTGTCAACACATCGATAATCCTCGAGATGCTTTGAGAGGCTGGAGGCAGGAGAGAGAGATCGAGATGAGAGAATGCTGCCGATGCAGCTAGTTTATTGAGCCTCATATATCCATCCTGTATACTTTACAAACTCACTTTGCGCCTCATATTCTCCTTAGCTCAGCCTATCAGCCACAGAATTTTCCATAAACGCAAGAAAATAACGGGGGATAAAAATCTGTATATCGTTAAATAAGAGAAGCCTTCCCTCCCTCACGTCCTGCTGAACAATAGACGTCGCATGGTAATTATCATGTGTGATCTGCGCCGTCGAGGTAAGACAGCGGGGAAGTTTAAGAGCTTTTAGACTGATTAGTTCCTAGAGACAGTTACCCAGACGGAGTCGCCCTTCAGTGTACACAACGTGCCCAGGAATGATGCCTTGGCATTTTTATCCCATTTGTAAGGAACATTCATCAGCTTCCAGTTCCCTCTCCTCCCCACTACCATCCTAGACTCCCCACTACCATCCTAGACTCCCCACTACCATCCTAGACTCCCCACTACCATCCCCTGACCGTTTTCAATGCCATAAAAATCCACTCACTCCTGGGGTCCTCCTCCCCGACTACCTGCATCCAAATGGCGTCCTGCCGACAATAGCCAAAAAAGAACAACGTTGCAGAACCAGCTGTTATTAGGACAACGTTGCAGAATCAGCTATTAGGACAACGTTGCAGAACCAGCTGTTATTAGGACAACGTTGCAGAACCAGCTGTTATTAGGACAACGTTGCAGAACCAACTGTTATTAGGACAACGTTGCAGAACCAGCTGTTATTAGGACAACGTTGCAGAACCAGCTGTTATTAGGACAACGTTGCAGAACCAGCTGTTATTAGGACAACGTTGCAGAACCAGCTGTTATTAGGACAACGTTGCAGAACCAGCTGTTATTAGGACATCGTTGCAGAACCAGCTGTTATTATTACAACGTTGCAGAACCAACTGTTATTAGGACAACGTTGCAGAACCAGCTGTTATTAGGACAACGTTGCAGAACCAGCTGTTATTAGGACAACGTTGCAGAACCAGCTGTTATTAGGACAACGTTGCATAACCAGCTGTTATTAGGACAACGTTGCATAACCAGCTGTTATTAGGACAACGTTGCATAACCAGCTGTTATTGAGACAAAAGTTGATGAACCAGCTGTTATTAGGACAACGTTGCAGAACCAGCTGTTATTAGGACAACGTTGCAGAACCAGCTGTTATTAGGACAACGTTGCAGAACCAGCTGTTATTAGGACAACGTTGCAGAACCAGCTGTTATTAGGACAACGTTGCAGAACCAGCTGTTATTAGGACAACGTTGCAGAACCAGCTGTTATTAGGACAACGTTGCAGAACCAGCTGTTATTAGGACAACGTTGCAGAACCAGCTGTTATTAGGACAACGTTGCAGAACCAGCTGTTATTAGGACAACGTTGCAGAACCAGCTGTTATTAGGACAACGTTGCAGAACCACTGTTATTGGACAACGTTGCAGAACCAGCTGTTATTAGGACAACGTTGCAGAACCAGCTGTTATTAGGACAACGTTGCAGAACCAGCTGTTATTAGGACAACGTTGCAGAACCAGCTGTTATTAGGACAACGTTGCAGAACCAGCTGTTATTAGGACAACGTTGCAGAAATAGCTGTTATTAAGACAACGTTGCAGAACCAGCTGTTATTAGGACAACGTTGCAGAACCAGCTGTTATTAGGACAACGTTGCAGAACCAGCTGTTATTAGGACAACGTTGCAGAACCAGCTGTTATTAGGACAACGTTGCAGAACCAGCTGTTATTAGGACAACGTTGCAGAACCAGCTGTTATTAGGACAACGTTGCAGAACCAGCTGTTATTAGGACAACGTTGCAGAACCAGCTGTTATTAGGACAACGTTGCAGAACCAGCTGTTATTAGGACAACGTTGCAGAACCAGCTGTTATTAGGACAACGTTGCAGAACCAGCTGTTATTAGGACAACGTTGCAGAACCAGCTGTTATTAGGACAACGTTGCAGAACCAGCTGTTATTAGGACAACGTTGCAGAAATAGCTGTTATTAAGACAACGTTGCAGAACCAGCTGTTATTAGGACAACGTTGCAGAACCAGCTGTTATTAGGACAACGTTGCAGAACCAGCTGTTATTAGGACAACGTTGCAGAACCAGCTGTTATTAGGACAACGTTGCAGAACCAGCTGTTATTAAGACAACGTTGCAGAACCAGCTGTTATTAGGACAACGTTGCAGAACCAGCTGTTATTAGGACAACGTTGCAGAACCAGCTGTTATTAGGACAACGTTGCAGAACCAGCTGTTATTAGGACAACGTTGCAGAACCAGCTGTTATTAGGACAACGTTGCAGAACCAGCTGTTATTAGGACAAGGATTTCCGTGTCTAGTTTTATCACATAGTTCAACACGGAGCTAAATTTTGTCCCAATAAAAGCTTTTAATAATAATAATAATAATAATAATAATAATATCTTTATTTCTACAAGTACAAGGTATACACAGGAATAGTTGACATCAATGAAATACTACCTCCTCCTCCTCCACCTCCTCTTCCTCCTCCTCCTCCTCTTCTTCCTCCACCTCCTCTTCTTCCTCCACCTCCTCTTCTTCCTCCACCTCCTCTTCTTCCTCCACCTCCTCGCCAGACAGTAAGCTTCAATGAAGATAATTATTCTTGTGACTTAAATCATCTCGCAGTAGCTTCTTGCCACTAATCCCTCACCACCAGCGATATCCTTAACCTCGTACGTTCCTGGCTTCTACATGTCCACTGCATTGCCACATTAACCTCGTACGTTCCTGGCTTCTACATGTTCACTGCATTGCCACATTAACCTCGTACGTTCCTGGCTTCTACATGTTCACTGCATTGCCACATTAACCTCGTACGTTCCTGGCTTCTACATGTCCACTGCATTGCCACATTAACCTCGTACGTTCCTGGCTTCTACATGTCCACTGCATTGCCACATTAACCTCGTACGTTCCTGGCTTCTACATGTCCACTGCATTGCCACATTAACCTCGTACGTTCCTGGCTTCTACATGTCCACTGCATTGCCACATTAACCTCGTACGTTCCTGGCTTCTACATGTCCACTGCATTGCCACATTAACATCGTACGTTCCTGGCTTCTACATGTCCACTGCATTGCCACATTAACATCGTACGTTCCTGGCTTCTACATGTTCACTGCATTGCCACATTAACCACGTACGTTCCTGGCTTCTACATGTCCACTGCATTGCCACATTAACCTCGTACGTTCCTGGCTTCTACATGTCCACTGCATTGCCACATTAACCTCGTACGTTCATGGCTTCTACATGTCCACTGCATTGCCACATTAACATCGTACGTTCCTGGCTTCTACATGTCCACTGCATTGCCACATTAACATCGTACGTTCCTGGCTTCTACATGTCCACTGCATTGCCACATTAACCTCGTACGTTCCTGGCTTCTACATGTTCACTGTATTGCCACATTAACCTCGTACGTTCCTGGCTTCTACATGTTCACTGCATTGCCACATTAACCTCGTACGTTCCTGGCTTCTACATGTTCACTGCATTGCCACATTAACCTCGTACGTTCCTGGCTTCTACATGTCCACTGCATTGCCACATTAACCTCGTACGTTCCTGGCTTCTACATGTCCACTGCATTGCCACATTAACCTCGTACGTTCCTGGCTTCTACATGTTCACTGCATTGCCACATTAACCTCGTACGTTCCTGGCTTCTACATGTCCACTGCATTGCCACATTAACCTCGTACGTTCCTGGCTTCTACATGTCCACTGCATTGCCACATTAACCTCGTACGTTCCTGGCTTCTACATGTTCACTGCATTGCCACATTAACCTCGTACGTTCCTGGCTTCTACATGTCCACTGCATTGCCACATTAACCTCGTACGTTCCTGGCTTCTACATGTCCACTGCATTGCCACATTAACCTCGTACGTTCCTGGCTTCTACATGTCCACTGCATTGCCACATTAACCTCGTACGTTCCTGGCTTCTACATGTCCACTGCATTGCCACATTAACCTCGTACGTTCCTGGCTTCTACATGTCCACTGCATTGCCACATTAACCTCGTACGTTCCTGGCTTCTACATGTCCACTGCATTGCCACATTTTCCACGGCAATTCTATAAATTATCTTATTTGTAATCGAATATGTTTTATTTTTAACGTCTTAGAGGTTCCTCGCGATGATAGTAAACACTATTTAATCTGCAGTGGTTCAATTTAAATTAAATTTAGTTAGTTCGTATTGTGTTGAATTCTAATTCACTTAGTTTATGTTCTTCTGTTCCCTTTACCCCCCATGTAATTTCAGCTGGCCTGGAGTTTTATAACTCGCTTGCCGCGAGTTCAAACCCCACCCGTACTATGGTTTCTTTTGCCCACTGCTGAATGCTATATTGAAAGCATTCAGGTTTCATGGAAATTTGGGATCTAAACGTTAACGAAAGAAAAGATTTTTCACTAAAAACATCGATTTATTCTGAGAGAATATATCCCTTTAAATGTATTTGTTTTCCCACGCTCTGTTTGTAAATACGGTGTTGCCCATTTACCACAAGGAGACGAAGTTAAGGTAGATTTTCCTGCCTTGAGGATCGAGAGAGGAGACGCCAGTGATGTAGTGATGCTGGACTGCATCCTGGGGTAACTATGAGATTGCTTCGTTAGACATTCGCTTCTGATTCTGACGACACACGACATAGACCAGGAACTCCCCCGGTGGAATAAGTCGCATTGTTTGACCTTACTGGGTCATCCTAGGCTAAATCTACACAATATAAGACCTGCGTCTCAAAAAAAGACTTCATACGTACTCAGAGTTAGACACTAAGAGAATGATGCCAAATTTACGCTCAGTAACACCTGCCCATCTCAAAATACCACAAGACGAAACTGGCAGTGGGAGTTCAAAAAAAAAAAAAATCGTGAATTTCGAAGGGTAAAAAAGGATTGAAAAAAAATATATGTCAAATACAGAGAAAGACAAGCGGACACGAGAGGAATATTTTTAGAGTCAATACGAAGTGTGAAGCGTGAGAGAGTACTGAGTTAGTGCAGCGAGTCACTTCTGCCTGGACAGTGCTCAGAGGGGAAGGGGTTTCTTAAGCAAAATTAGGTACACCTGCAGTGTACCTAATTTTACTTTAGAGAGCGACGTAGTAGGAACACTTGGAGGGTGCTATTCTGAATGATAGTTGCAAAAGTGGAAACACAAGGTACTGTTGCTGTGTTCCCTCTCATTTTCCATCAGACTGGATGGATATATTACATTAAATAGGATGGACATATTATATTAGGATGGATATATTACATTAGATAGGATGGATATATTACACTAGATATGAGAAAGATATAATGCATTAAATAGGATGACTATATTAACACTAGATAGGATAAATATATTAGATAGGATGGATATATTACATTAGATATGATGGATATATTCCGCTAGATATGTTGGATATATTGCATTAAGTGGTGGGATTTCTTGCTTAAGCAGGGAAGCTTTAGCAGGATGATGATGGTCATACTGCCAGGTATTCCAATATGATATGAGCAGCGATTCTTAAACATTTTATTTTCCCAGCAGGGCTGGAATTATTAATGCTTAGAGTTTAGCATCTTTCTCGTTTATAAATGCTGGCTACACAAGAGTTCACTTACCTTTTTAAATGCGTTGCAGTGTGTGATTACAGATCACATGAATTTGTTTTCCTTGCAAACTGAACAAAAGATAATTTGCACTTAATGTGGTGATCAGTTTCCCTGCCATCACCGCCGTCAGTGTGGGGGACGTCACGAGACCTCATTCATGATGTCCAAGGTTAGAAAATAGAGGGACAACGATGTGGAAACCCAAAAGCAGCAGTGTTTGCTATATCCTTTCTCTGGGATTTCTTTTTCTGCCCTAAATAACTTTATAACATCTCTTTCTACTCCTCTTCCTCCTCGTCCTCCTCCTCCTTCTCTTCCTCCTCCGAGCGACTTGAAATCACTGTTTTTGAGAGCTCGGGATGAATAAGATAACGCATTCTCCCTCAAAGCAGCTTCTGTGACCCGTGTTGTTGTTTATCTCGGCTTTCAGTAAGCGTTTCCGGATTATTGGTGGCAGCTCTCCCCTTCCCTATGGTCTTACCCCTTTATTTACGCCCCTTCTCCTGCCCTCTGTACGACCCATAGGAGGATGACAGATGAACAGGGGTTTCTTAGATGACATACACATTGTACCCTAAATGATTGACATATACAGTGTATTCTAAATGTAGTTTGACAATGAACTTATTGTCAAATATCTCAGAACGGAGGTGAATCATTAAGATGGGTGATGGACCACTAAGAAGGGTGGTGAATAACTAAGATGGGTCTCGAATCAGTGGTCCTAAGCTCACGTTTTGTGGCGCAGCCTTGACACTAAGCTCACTTCTTGTGTCGCAGTGCTGGTTCTAAGCTCAATTCTTGTGGCTTAACCCTAGCCTTAAACTCATTTGTTGTGGCGCAACCCTGGCTCTAAGCTTACTTCTTGTGTCGTAGCCCTGGATCCAAGCTCACCCGCTCAAGAATCCACTTAAGTGTGCCCTTAATTCGCAGTTTGTTTTGCTGTCTTCACCTAAGGAGGTTCACCTCGCCCGCTGGAGACATATTTACCGAGCGTGTCTCTCACGACACACTCCATGATACCAGCTGCTCCTACTTAGGAATATTTGAATGCGTTCATTTTATTACGCTATTTTCGTCTTTGTCTTATTGATGTTCTCACTAAGCTTCCAAATACTGTTTTCTCTTATCTTAATTTTAAGCTGGGTTACGTTGGGTTAGGTTTCGTTACGTTAAGTTACGCTGGGTTAGGTTAGGTTTGGGTTGATGGGATTAGATTAGGTTGGTTTAGGTTAGGTTGCATAAGCCTTTAAAAGCGTATATTTAACCACAGATAAGCAAATTAAAACACGAGTGACACACGATGTCCTGTCCGGCAAAGCGTTCAGATATACATGCATATCCCTCGAAGAGCGAGAATGGGACTGACGAACGGATTGACGAACGGATTGACGAACGGACTGACGAACGGACTGACGAAAGGATTGACGAACGGATTGACGAACGGATTGACGAACGGATTGACGAACGGATTGACGAACGGATTGACGAACGGATTGACTGCTGCTGCATCGTAGAATGAAGGGACGGATCATGGAAACCAACTCAGGGATTCTCTCTCTCTCGTTGGGTTGTGTTCACTAAGACTCGGGGCTTTTTCAGTTTGTCGTTGAAGAAAGTCAACAAAAACATCCCACCAGAGGTGATGAATAAGACGCATGTGAAACACCTGGATATCTTTATTCCTAAGACTTTTCGCCAGTCAGCTACTTTGTTAATTTTAACGCAGATGTTATTTAAAGGTGTTGAAACTGGGGACAGTAGTAGATGAGGTAATCAGTCCCTGTGCCTAGAAGAATGTGCCTGTCACCTTAGTGTTAATGAAGCCGAAGAATCTTCAAAATAAAGTTACCCCAAGTGTTCGATACGTGTCTTATTCACCAGCTTGTCAATACTCTGTGACCTCAGCGCCTTGATACCCCCAGAAGATATATTGTAGTGGGGGAGAATACCGAGAGGAAATTGTCGCCTTCCCACCTGGGAAGGAGAACCCACCGGGTGAACCCACTTGGGCACCCACCAGGGGATCCCACCTGAGGTACACTTGTTACTTCAAGGGGGGAGGGAGGAGGTTAACTGTTATCGCAACAAACACAGTCGTGGTGGAACTTAAGATAATATCTAATATTGACTGAAGAGCGTACCAACTCGCCGCCTCTTACCATAACAGGTAAAATTATAAATGTTTTGTCCAGGAAACATTATCTTTCGTTCGGCAGTGTTTACAACGCTACAAGACAGTAATGTTTGTGACTCGCAGTTGTTTACATCGTCTTTTATTTGGTTCCAGCAAATCCTGCTTTTGTAAAACTCATAATCGGTACCCGTAATGTATTGTAGGAATGATCTTGCTGGAGAGAAAAAAAAATATTATAGACTGTGAGAGGGAAACATCGGACTTAAACATTGAACCAATAAATCTCCTGATAATGCTCCTAGTGGGCGAAACATCGGACTGGCAGAACTCCTGGTGAGTAAAACACCCTATAGATAAAACTAAATCAAGGTTTTCATTATCTCTGTTTAATAAAAATTAAACACAGTCTCTCTGAATGCCATTATCTTCACCTTCAACTCAGTTGAAGAAATTATGGAAATTTATTCTGCCAGCGAAACATTATACCCTGATCCTAAACATTTCCTGCCCGTGTTAAAACATTTCTCCCGAACATCGTAAAATAAATACAGGATTTAGCTGGCTGCTGTTTAAACTATAGTATCTTTTGTACAAGACTTTTTTTTTCAAGTGCTTTTGTTGCGTTCGTGTGTGTACTCGCCTATTTGTACTTACCTATTTGTGGTTGCAGGGGTCGAGTCATAGCTCCTGGCCCCGCCTATTCACTGATTGCTACTAGGTCCTCTCTCTCCCTGCTCCATGAGCTTTATCAAACCTCGTCTTAAAACTATGTATGGTTCCTGCCTCCACTATGTCGCTTTCTAGGCTATTCCACTTCCTGACTACTCTATGACTGAAGAAATATTTCCTAACATCCCTTTGACTCATAGGAGTCTTCAACTTCCAATTGTGACCCCTTGTTTCTGTGTCCTCTCTCTGGAACATCTTGTCTCTGTCCACCTTATCTATTCCTCGCAGTATTTTATATGTCGTTATCATGTTTCCCCTAACCCTCCTGTCCTCTAGTGTCGTCAGGCCGATTTCCCTTAACCTTTCTTCGTAGGACAATCCCCTTAGCTCTGGGACTAGTCTTGTTGCAAACCTTTGCACATTCTCTAATTTCTTGACGTGCTTGACCAGGTGTGGGTTCCAAACTGGTGCTGCATACTCCAGTATGGGCCTGACGTATATGGTGTACAGAGTCTTGAACGATCCTTAGTGAGGTATTGGAACGCTATTCTTAGGTTTGTCAGCCGCCCGTATGCTGGAGCAGTTATCTGATTGATGTGTGCCTCAGGAGATGTGCTCGGTATTATACTCACCCCAAGATCTTTTTCCTGGAGTGAGGTTTGCAGTCTTTGGCCACCTAGACTATACTCTGTCTGCGGTCTTCTTTGCCCTTCCCCGATGTTCATGTGTGTGTGTGTGTGTGTGTGTGTGTGACTTCGGAGATCCTCGGATCACAAGACACTCCGATTTCTTCATTTAGGAAAAAAAAAAGTTCGGTCTAGCTTTTGTTGAACTTAAAATGTGGTTATAAAAGGTATTTTAAATGCTTTATTTTGTGTCTAGTTTACATTATTGTTTACTGACGGGATTGTTATTGGCACGAGTTATATTTTTTGTTATCTACAGCCGAGATAAACACTAGTCCTCAGTTATAATGAATTATATTATATACCTCCATTAATTACTTTTATAATGTATGATGCCTTTGAAATATCTGTGATAACTGAGCGATCAAGGATGGAACTGCTTGTCGCAGCCTTGCAAGAACTGCTTGTCGCAGCCTTGCAAGAACTACTTGTCGCAGCCTTGCAAGAACTGCTTGTCGCAGCCTTGCAAGAACTGCTTGTCGCAGCCTTGCAAGAACTGCTTGTCGCAGCCTTGCAAGAACTGCTTGTCGCAGCCTTGCAAGAACTGCTTGTCGCAGCCTTGCAAGAACTGCTTGTCGCAGCCTTGCAAGAACTGCTTGTCGCAGCCTTGCAAGAACTGCTGGCTGACAAGCAGCAGACGCAGCTGTGTCTGGGCAAGGTACAAGTTGCAGTCTCCTTCCTCTCACTCGCTGAGAGATTAAGCTGGCGATTTGCTACCTGGAGCTTCTGGTCATCTGACAGAGGCCTTCCACTGGCTTACAAGTCCACCCCTCCCTTTTGAAAATTAAGATTGAAGTTCACGTTTTTGACCAACTCTGAGTATGCAACAATTTTATGCTGACTGACAATAACACTGAGGTGCAGGGGAAAAAATTCCCCGAAAACAACATTAGCTTGTTAATATGCATGTGATATATACAAAAAAGCAGTTGAAAGAGTATTAATGTTCGTGACAATAGCTGAAGCTTGTCCATGAGTACTGACTTGGTCCTGGGAGAAACTCTTGTTACTAGAGCAAGATCATAACATAAGCTGGTATGCCAAGGTTATATCTCAGCTACAGAAAACGCCAGTTATCGAAGCTTATTTTTGGGGAAGCATTGAAAATGGGTTGGGAAATATTTTTGTTAGTGGGTTTTGGTTTGAGAAGAACTTGCCTGGTAATGGCCAATAGGCTTGCTGCAGTGTTCTTCCTTTCTTATGATTCACGAAATTGTAATGACGCGATTGCAAACAAACCACGGTACGGGCGGGGATTGAACTCGCGGTGAGTCGTAAAAGTGGAGTTTTACGACTCGCCGCGAGTTCAAGTCCCACCTGTACCGTGGTTCCTTATGTTCATAAACGAGAGTCCAGCTGGAAGAAGTGAGTACAAAGTGGTGGAAGACGGTTGTCAATGACTAATTTAACAAGTTATATAAACTTTAAACTTTAAGACAGACAAGTTAGGGGATATAGGAGTAAGCGATGAATAACAACCATCTTGAGCTAGAAAAGAGGCAGCCCACGTGACCCAGAGGTTGCATATGAAGTGCAAAAATAGATTTACTGGTGTTGTGGGTAGGTTCGACCCTCTGTCAGTGACAAATACTGTGGCAGCCGAGCATACATCTTCAGTACTGCTCCTCAGACATTCTGATTCAACTGAATAGAGTAATCAGCTCTTCTTACAGGAGAAAAGTATTGTAAGTATTGTATCCAACTCCTACTTCCGGCTTTAGGTACAGTCCTTGACTGTATCTCTCTTATGTTGTTTAAATGTTGCTTTTTTTTTTTAGCTGTCCATCATCAGATAGGAACCGAGGAATTCCAAAAAAAATTTTATGTTATCGTAGTTCTGCTAGAGTAATCTTTCTATCCTGAGGTTAGAGGACGGAGGATCGAGCCTTCAAACCCAGTGCGTTGAACGACTCCCACTGGTGCAAGTGTAATCTTTCCCTGACCTGCTGCTTCCTCCTGGTCCAAGTGTAATAATTTCTTCCTATCTTGCTCCTTTGTTTTCTATCGTTGGGTTTTCTTCTGTTTCTCTCGCTTTCTTTTTCATTATCTTCCTTACGTTGGATAGTGAGCCCGGATTTCCATCTTGCTCACCTCTGGGATATTTATTTCTGTCTGTTTCTGACATCTTTTGTATAAGAAACTTCACAATTCCTTAATGATCTTCTCTGGTGAATTTTTTTTATTATCTCGTTTCATATATTTTCATGGCATCGTGCTTGCCCTTTTTTCTATTCTTTTTTTTTAGCACGCTCAGATTTCCTTCTCTCTGCGTGAGGTGGCATTCGTATCGTCTTGCCCAGTTCGTGCCTTGTGCCCCCCGAAGTCTGGCTCCCTGTCATCCATAGCATGTCTCAACGGCTTTATCCTGCGTTATCTCTAAGCACTGCTGCTGCTGCTCACGCCTCCCAGTAACTACCTGTTCCTACATGGGTTCCTCGGCGTGTTGCTTGTACATTATTAAGTAGCGAACATGCAACACTGCATTATCTTCTCTCCAGGTGACGGTAACCCACATAGTGCTTCTGTTGTCGACTGTAGACTATGGTACCCCGTGTTGGTGATGGTAGCCCACATAGCACTTCTGTTGTCGACTGTAGACCATATGGTACCCCCTACTGGTGACGGTAACCCACTTAGTGCTTCTGTTGTCGACTGTAGACCACATGGTACCCCGTACTGGTGATGGTACACCACATAGCACTTCTGTTGTCGACTGTAGACCACATGGTACCCCGTACTGGTGATGGTAGACCACATAGCACTTCTGTTGTCGACTGTAGACCACATGGTACCCCGTACTGGTGATGGTAGACCCCATAGCACTTCTGTTGTCGACTGTAGACCACATGGTATCCCCTACTGGTGATAGTAACCCACTCGGTACTTCTGATGGTAATACTCTTCCTGTGTTGAAGAGTAAATACCACACACGTCCCTGGCGCTGTATGCCAGAGGACCAACACAGTCTCTCTCACTCTCCTTCCTCTATCTTAACTGCATTAATGTTTACATTGTTCTGCTGGCATCTTAAACTATTACTGCAAAAAAAAAATCGTCCAAGGCGGACCCAAACTTTTCCATAATTTTCAGTGTTGTTAATGCTGGTTACTTGATTATTCTCTTAGCCACAAGAGAGTGACTTAAATAGTAGTAGTAATAGTAGGAGCAGCAGTAGCAGTAGGGGTAGTTGCAGCCTTTTACAGGAATTTTATGGAAAGTAACTGGAATAGTTTGTATTTTAAGAGCTCCAGTTCTTTATCGTGACAGCAGACAATATTATCAGTAATGTGACTCCGAATAAAAGCAAAAAATACTAGTACCATTACTGCTGCTACTACTGGTACTATTATTAATACTACTGGTACTATTATTAATACTACTACTACTGGTACTATTATTAATACTACTACTACTACCACAATACTACTACTACTATTGCTGCAATTGCTGTTATTAGTGCTGATGCTGTAACATGCAAAAATACATTAAAGAGAAATAATTATCCAAATCACGAGAAGCAATGCATTAATAACCTTAACCAAAGCAACAAGTGAAGCAGCAGCACAACCACGCAGCACCACCAGCAGCAGCAGCACCACCACCACCACCAGCACCAGCAGCACCACCACCACCACCACCAGCAGGAAGAAGAGCTTCATATACCGAGAATGAGTGGTAATCTAGCTGGTAAGGAGCCCAGACTTGATGAACATGGAAAGATATTAGACCCAGTGATAAGAAGGAAGGTTTATCAACACGCACATTATCTTCCTAGTGCTTTCTGTAAGAGTTACCTGTCAGAGATACTTGGGGTAGACACATGAATCGGAGAGAGAATCAGGGGTGGTAGACCACTTGTAGACAAGTGGTATCGTACACAAGAACCAGCTTGGGTTCAGAGATGGCAAATCTTGTCTTACCAACCTGTTGGAATTCAGTGACAAAGTAACGGAAGCGAGACAGAGAGAGAAGGATGGGTGGATTGCGCTTTCTTAGACTGTATGAAGGCATTTAGTAGGGTACCTCGCAAAAGACTGAGGTAAAACATTGAGGTGCAGGCAGGAATAACAGGGAACGTACTGCCCGAGAAGCGTAACAAGCGGGGTACCACAAGGATCGGTATTAAAATCGGTACTGTTTCTGGTTGATGTGAATGACTTGCCAGATGGAATTAAGTCGGATGTATCCCTGTTTGCTGATATAAAATTAATGAGAATAAAAACAGATGACGATAGGGACTAGGGTTGAGAATAGGAACTGGTCAGATAAGTGGTTGCTTGAATTCAATCCCAGCAAATTCAAGGTAATGAAGACTGGGGAAGTGAATACGATACTGGACACAGAGTATAGACTCATGAAACAGAGGCTACGGACCTCCCTCAAACAGAAAGCCCTGAGGTGAGCACAGTATCTGTAGAACTGCTATAGTCTTCCCCCATAATTATATTCTTAGATACGTAGTGATCTAAACACTGGAGGATTCTGTATTAAAATCGGGTCTTGTGTATGTTGCTAATGTTATTCAGTTTTTTGTGCTAATGAATAAACGAGAAGTTAGTTATTTACTCTTATAGCAAGGACCTAATTGACATTTATATCTAAGAGAGAGAGATTAATACATCAGTATGGAATTTACGGGTGTAATTCCACCAGAAATTAATTCGATCATCTGCCATTTTAAACGGAACAAGATAAGAACATCGGATCAGTAGATCCATTGGAAGAGACTTAAATAATTTCATTTTAAGAGGTTAAGCAAAACACGAATGTGTTTTTTTTTTTTTCCTTTTTTATAGTTACCTAACATTAGTGGGAGACGTTCAGTGTGATTAAAGAAAATAAGAACCTTCCGCTGCACCAATGGAAATTAAAGTTGCAGAGGGCGCATAGATCAGTGATGGCGCGCTCGTCTCACAACCGAAGATCATGGGTTCAATCCTGGGGAGGCTGGAGCCTATACTCAAGTCTCTCTACACATGTAGCGCCTGTTCACCTAGCAATAACTAGGAACCTAGCTGTTAACCGACTGTTACAGGTGGCATCTAGGGGTTGTGGACGTATGTCTCAGGTCTGGTCTTCGACACTAGCATAAGAGCTGAGGTAAGATAATAGTATACCACACATGTCACTCCCAGATACGGGAATCTTACAACTCACTTCCCGTATTACTCTTATTAACAATAATCTAAATGTTGTGTGTCGAAAAACGAGGCCAAATTTCAATTTACAATAATAAGGAGAACTTTACCGGTGATGGTGGTGGTGCTGGTAGGTGTGGCTGGTATAGTGGTGGTGGTTGTGGTGGTGGGGGTGAGAGAGGGAGGGTGGTAGAGGAATCATCATCAAGGGAACAAAAACCTTACCCTCGTGGTTGGTCGTCCAATTACTTGCACCAAACACCTACACGCTTCTCCCCTGATACTTTTAATTTATACACTCGTCTTAAATAATATATGAAGGCAGATAAATGACGTTGCCCGAGCAGGATCTGATGCATCCATCATTCGGGAGATGAACACCACCATTATCCAGCCTCCTTCCCTCCCTCTGCTGGAGATCATTACTCCAGCATCCTTGTGTTGGAGATCATAACATCAGTCTTCCTCTGCTGGAGATCATTATTGCAGCATCCTTGTATTGGAGATCATTACTACTGCCTCCTCCTCCTGGAGATCATTACTACGACCTCCTCCTCCTCCTCCTGGAGAGCAATTCTCCAACCTCCTTCCCTGTGTCGGAGAGCCTCATCTCCACGCTTCCTCTGTTGGAGAGACGGTAAATCCCGTCTCATATATTTGCTTGAGTTCTGTAACAAGATAACACAAGTGAGACAAGAGACAAATGGGGAGATTGCATATGTTTGGACTATAAGGAGGCATTAGGCATAGTGCCACAAAAGAGACTAGGACAAAAACTAGAAGAGGTAGAGGTAACATAGCACTACAGTGGATCAAAGAATACCTAGTGGGAAGAAGACAGTTACTGTCCAAGAATAAGCTCAGAATGGCTAAGTGTGACAGGAGGGGTTTAACAAGGCTCTGGGAATAGTATTGCTTTCAATATTTGTAAATAACATGCAAGAAGAGACTGAATCTGGTGTATAATTATTCGCAGAATGGCTGATATCAGACCTTGATAAATTGGTCAGACAAGTGGCTACTAGAATTCAACCCCCCAGCAAATTCAAGTTTGAGTGTTTAGAGAGGGAAAGAAAGACAGAGAATTGATTGCACAGAAGAATGCAGAGAAAAGTTTTGACTACGCAGCAGACCTCAGCGGTCTAATACAGTGGCATGAAGAGGGTGATTTTTATATTGAAACCAGTGGAAATAAGTGGTAAGGTGCAGCAGTTGAAGACATGGTCACATGTGGGCAGAATCGTTCCTGCCGCCTGTCATATGACGTAGAACACCATGCACTAATTAATATATATATATATATATATATATATATATATATATATATATATATATATATATATATATATATATATATATAGGTGGTGAGTGTATAAAGTAGCTGAGCATACCAGGGAGATGATGAATAAGAGATGAATGAAGCCACAATCCAGCATTACGGTCACTCGTGAGTAACTCGTAAGTTCGTGTTCACTCATGGGCAACGAAACACTCACTACTCCGGGTATCGATTTCAGAGTTCACTCATTCATGTCTTTAAGGATCCACTCTACTGGTCAAGCATGTAACTATCACGTGAGGTGCTTGGTACGAGCGATGCCCAGCACTCGCTCCTTATTTCTTCTGTAAAGTCTAATGGTTCTGTCATGCGCCTCATGTCCATCCTGTGGGAGGTTGACTACCCATCCCCTGGGTGGCATGATAAATAAGACAGATGAGCAACATCTGAGTATCTTTATCTTATCCAATTATAGTGTGAGGGGTAGTCATCCCATTCTGTGAGTGATGGTGACTCATGCGTATTCTCTAGGAGGTGATCAGAGGATTACAAACACTTAATGGGTCCAAGAACTGTACTGCAACATAGCACCTTTTTTCTTAGTCTGGCTAGGAAAATCACCAGCCTGTTTACCCAGAAAGTATTAGTTTTAAGTCTGTTTGATTCCTTTGATAAGACTTAGTATAGCCCATAAAGACTCGAACTCACCGTGAAGACTCGAACTCACCGTGAAGACTCGAACTCACCGTGAAGACTCGAACTCACCGTGAAGACTCGAACTCACCGTAAAGACTCGAACTCACCGTGAAGACTCGAACTCACCGTAAAGACTCGAACTCACCGTAAAGAATCGAACTCACCGTAAAGACTCTAGCTCACCGTAAAGACTCGAACTCATCCACAGGTATGCAAAACCGAAGCCACTAGACAATTATACCTGAGATTAATGATCATGTAACGTCCATTGAAAGGTTGAGCGATGGTTGCAGCCCCCGTGTGGTCGACCAAAGAAAAGAGCCATCAATCACGAAGGTCAGATGAGGTCAACGATGACACTGGAAAGTCACGGAGGGGAAGTGGGTAGGGGTTCGCCGCTGTTACAAAGGCACGAACAAAGGTCACTCACATTGAAATAATGATGGAGTAACGATAGAACCAGAGGCTTTACAATATCAACACAGATTTTTAAGTTACAGGGAGTTAATTACCGAGGCGGGGATTAGAGAAAGATCAATAGTAAAGTTCAGGAAGATCAACGAATTATAGAAAAGTCACTTCTAAGTTATAGAAATGTTAGGTAATTCTAAAATGCTCACCAGTGAATTATAAAGTGGATACTCGTACGGAGATAGTTAACATTCTTGTCTGTGGGTTAGTCTCTGTAATAGACGACTATCTTAGTCTCTTGGCATGGTCACTAATAGACGACTATCTTAGTCTCTTGGTATGGTCACTTATGCTAATCCGGGACCAGAATGTGATCCTTTGCAGGATGGCATGGAGATATCTGAGAACTGCAATAGGATTCTCTACAGGATGGATCAAAGATGTCTGAGGACTGGAAGCTGGCGCTTATAAGCGCCAGTCTTCTTGCCTGTGCTCCAGACTTCTCACGACTACGGTGTTCTTCACACCAACTCCAAGGCTGAGGGATTGATTACCTCATCTTTTGTATATAGTTCTACTGTCTTCAAATTATGTCCTAGAATTTGTATTGATAAAGCCACTGGATGGCGAAACGTCTACATTGAAGATACCCAGATGTTGCATATGTGTCTAATTTTCATCATGTTGGTATTGTGTACCATTCATGTGTATTATGGTGCTGGTGTCAGACTGGAGAGAACGTGGATTCTCAATCTAGGATGATGAACGCTGCGGTAAATTATCAGATTATTTGCGTTCTTGTAAGGCAATCCGGCTGCGGAGGTGGGCAGGTGTCCAGGGGGTCCACTCTCAGGGTAATATAGTGACTGGGGAGGGGTTGGCCAGGGGAGTGGGGAGGGAGTTGAGGGGAGAAAGAGAGGGAGAGAGACTAGGCAGGAGGCAGAGATACCTTATTGCTAATTTATGTTTGGGAAATATGAGGTTGTAATCCTGTTGATCGGTAATGTTGTGTGTGTGAGGGAGGGGGGGGGGCGCCTTGTTGATGTCTGTGACGAGAGGAAGAGGAACGAGGAGGGAAGAAACGTAGAAGAGGAAGGAACAAGAGAGAAATATTGAAGAGGAAGAGAAGGAAAATAACCGAAGGAAGAGAAGGGGTACAAGGAAGAAGAGAAACGAATATGAGGGAAAGGATGAAAAATGAGAAGGAAAGATGTACGGATGGAGAAAGAGGAAGAAGGGAAGAAGGAGGAGGAGGAGAAGGATAAGGAAGAGTAATAAAGGAGGAGAGGAAGAGCATAAACTTCCGGTCTCGAATTTCTAGAATGAATTCACATTAGCTCTTCAAATACTCTTGAGTTACCTTTGATATACCTTTGAAGAATTTGGAGAGTTTCACTACTCTCGGAGCCCGGCCATGGGCCAGGCTCCGAGTAGCCCGACCATGGGCCAGGCTCAGTAGCCCGACCATGGGCCAGGCTCCGAGTAGCCCGACCATGGGCCAGGCTCTTAGTAGCCCGACCATGGGCCAGGCTCCGATTAGCCCGACCATGGGCCAGGCTCCGAGTAGCCCGGCCATGGGCCAGGCTCCGAGTAGCCCGACCATGGGCCAGGCTCCGAGTAGCCCGACCATGGGCCAGGCTCTTAGTAGCCCGACCATGGGCCAGGCTCTTAGTAGCCCGACCATGGGCCAGGCTCCGATTAGCCCGGCCATGGGCCAGGCTCCGAGTAGCCCGACCATGGGCCAGGCTCTTAGTAGCCCGACCATGGGCCAGGCTCTTAGTAGCCCGACCATGGGCCAGGTCTGATTAGCCCGGCCATGGGCCAGGTTCCGAGCTAATGACCAGGCCAGGCTCCGAGTAGCCCGACCATGGGCCAGGTCGTAGCCGACCATGGGCCAGTAGTAGCCCGACCATGGCCAGGCCTTAGTGCCCGACCATGGCCAGGCTCTTAGTGCCGACCATGGCCAGGTCTTAGTAGCCCGACCATGGGCCAGGTGAGTACGGCCATGGGCCAGGCCGAGTAGCCCGCCATGGGCCAGGCTCTAGTAGCCGACCTGGGCCAGCCCGAGAGCCCGACCATGGCCGGTTCCGAGTAGCCGACCATGGGCCAGGCTCCGAGGCCGACCATGGGCCAGGTTTGAGCCCGACCATGGGCCAGGCTCCTAGTAGCCCGACCATGGGCCAGGCTCCGAGTAGCCCGACCATCGGCCAGACTACTCAAAGTTCCCTGACAAATAAGATTATATGTATCTTAGCTTCATATTAAGTATTTCCTCTGTATATAATTTTTGTTTACCTCCCAGATATGTATCGTGAATACATAAGATGGATATACATTGCGTTTCAAAATGATGGACCCAATTTCAAAGCAATGTATATTCAAATCGGGGTAAGTATTATGCTTTATAAATTACAAACTATGTATACCTTTCGAATTTAATGTCTTATGTAATTTAGATTTTTTTATACATACCAACAGTCTCCCACTGAGGTAGAATGACTCTAATAAGAGGAAACACGCTCACCATCACTCGTTCAATCACTGTCTTGCTTGCTGATATGAAGGTTCAGATGGATCTCCAAACTGCAGCATCCTTGGTCTTCCGTCATAATAATATATATGTATCGACCACAACAAAGTCTTCATCGTCAACAGACGCAGCAGCAACACTGGTAGAAATAGATCCACGACAGATGTAGAACTAACGTTGGTAGCAACAAGAACCACGACGACGACAGATGCAGCATCAGCAACAACGACAGCAACTGGAGCCACCGTTACAACACACGCAACTGCAACAGTAGCAACAACAGGAACTACAACAGATGATACAATGGGAACAAGAAAATAAAAGACACAACACCGTAGCGGGAAGAATTCACACAAACAAAATATATTTCTCTCCCAGACTTGTTTTCTGGTCTTCTCTGTTATTTCTCGCTCAGTTGTGACCTGATAATGTGCAAGACGGACCGAAACGTCGCCAGCCAGGGCCAAGGCACTTAGCATTAAAGACATAAGATTCATGACAAGCAAAAGTGGCAACGAACCGAAAAGTATGTATAAAAGACGCACGAAATGGCGTAAAGGTTTATTATAACAACGTTTCGCTCTGTTTACCTTAAGTCATAAGCGGATACAGCTCCACACAAGAACGAAACGTTGTCCCAGTGAAAGTTATATTTTTTTCTCTCTCCAGCTATATGCTATCTTGGATAGTAGGTCATTATGACCCTACTGAGCAAAACGTAAACTCAAGTCAACTTTGACACTGAATGTGGGTTGGACTCCTGCAGATCTGATTGTAACATCACGTAGTGATTTATGTGATTGGCCTGGCCAGATGAGTGGCGTAATGAGACCTGTTCAGGGACGTTCAGAGACTGACGCGCCAGATAGGCCGGGATCCCCAGCACCAGGAACCGGATGGACGCTGCTGATTTCTCGTCTGACTGAGCGCAGCGGAAACTTTGAGAGACAGATGCGCAATTTGTCTAAGAGGGAGAGAGGAACGTGTGACAGAGAGCAGCATCCGCAAATGATCCATAAATTTTTGCTGGTCAGTATGAAGATGACACCTGACGCTAGTGTGTGGCAGGCTAATATATATATATATATATATATATATATATATATATATATATATATATATATATATATATATATATATATATATATATATATATATATGAAAGAATACTCAACGAGATGGTATGCATTGTTATTTTTTAATGTTTCGAAAAAATTCTGTTCTCATGTCTGTGATAAATAAAAAGGGAAAAAAAGTCCTTAATTGCAAAAAACATACAGACTAAAAGTTTAAGAGCACACTGGAGAAACGTTAAAAGAGAGATAGAGAGATACGATAAAGAGAAACAAAGATAGTTTACAATATAGAAAGACTAGTGCCGATACTAGGCTTAAGATGGTACTAATTGCAAAGAGAACTTCTACCAGTCTTTGCTCCATGTGTGAAGGGTAATTGTGGGAGGCTGACACTTTGAAAGACGTTTCGCCCAGAAAGTTGTCTTGCTCATGGGCAAGAAAATGAGGCGTCACCTAACACACTTCCTTACCTCAACGATTTCCTTCCCATCCCATCCATGTATATTTAAACACTGCAAACAGCCAAGGATTCATGTATTTGTTGTTGCTGCAGGAGTCGATTGGTAGCTCCTGGCCCCGCCTTTTCGCTGGTCGTAACTAGGTTCACTTACTCCCTGTTCCAAGAACTTTATCGCACCTCTTTTAAAGCTATGTATGGATCCTGCCTCCACTACCTCACACTCCAGATTATTCCACTTCCTAACAACTCTGTGACTGAAGAAATACTTCCTAACATCCATGTGACTCATCTGAGTTTTCAATTTCCAGTCGTGACCCCTTGTTGCTGTGTCCCATCTGTGGAACATCCTGTCTTTGTGATTAAATATAAATATATATATATATATATATATATATATATATATATATATATATATATATATAATGAGTGATGATCACTTTCACTCCTGTTATAGGAACACACAAACAGATTTCCTGTGACCAAAATGAAGCCGAGAATGAATGCGGGCTTTGTCCGCCGGATATATTCGTATCTTAATATAGTGGTATGGAAAGCGGGGGACCAGACAGGAGGAGATTTAGGTAGTGTGATGCATCCAAGTGAGGGTTATTGTTAAGTCCCGTATCGATCTTGTCTTGTGAGGTGTGTCGTTCCTGCTTTGTGAGGTGGGCAGCCCCTACCCTGTGAGGTAGGCCGTTCCTACCCTGTGAGGTAGGCCGTTCCTACCCTGTGAGGTAGGCCGTTCCTACCCTGTGAGGTAGGCCGTTCCTACCCTGTGAGGTGGGCCGCCTCCTGCCCTGTGAGGTGGGCCGCCTCCTGCCCTGTGAGGTGGGCCGCCTCCTGCCCTGTGAGGTGGGCTGCCTCCTGCCATTCCCTGGTCAACTTATTCTTTTCTCTTTCTTATCTTTAGTCTAAGTCTCTTTTTTATTTTTATTTTATTTCTTTGATCTTGTTTCTCTCTCTCTCTCTCTCTCTCTCTCTCTCTCTCTCTCTCTCTCTCTCTCTCTCTCAAGTTCCTTGGATGAAGAACCCCTCCCTGGTATCAAGGGTGAGTGTGATGGGGTGAGTGTGATGGGGTGAGTGTGATGGGGAGAGACTTCAAGGAACCACAAGAAAGTCCATTACTTTGCGACCCAAGACGCCCAGACGTGAACTGGCTCCGTCACCAAGAAGAATTACTTTCATTACGCAGAAATATAGTGCTTACAATGTCGGCCTGATGAGAGAAAGCGAGTCCAGAGTAGCAGAGTGAGGAACAGAGGCGAGTCCAGAGTAGCAGAGTGAGGAACAGAGGCGAGTCCAGAGTAGCAGAGTGAGGAACAGAGGCGAGTCCAGAGTAGCAGAGTGAGGAACAGAGGCGAGTCCAGAGTAGCAGAGTGAGGAACAGAGGCGAGTCCAGAGTAGCAGAGTGAGGAACAGAGGCGAGTCCAGAGTAGCAGAGTGAGGAACAGAGGCGAGTCCAGAGTAGCAGAGTGAGGAACAGAGGCGAGTCCAGAGTAGCAACTCTGTTGCAACAGAACCGAGACAGTACTACAAAGCCTGTCGCAAAGTGGACCAGGCAAGAGTACTAACTCCTCAACAATAACAGCAACACAGACGAGGCAAGAGTACTAACTCCTCAACAATAACAGCAACACAGACGAGGCAAGAGTACTAACTCCTCAACAATAACAGCAACACAGACGAGGCAAGAGTACTAACTCCTCAACAATAACAGCAACACAGACGAGGCAAGAGTACTAACTCCTCAACAATAACAGCAACACAGACGAGGCAAGAGTACTAACTCCTCAACAACAGAGATGAGGACAAACCACGGAAGCTGTTGTAAAGTTTCCAGAGTCCAGGAAAATAGATCTGGTGTTTCAAAAATGTGCTCATTATTTCCCGGTAACAGCAGAAAGGACTGACTTAGTGACTCTTGTCGCGCGTGTGTGTGTGTGTGTGTGTGTGTGCGTGTGTGTGTGTGTGTGTTCACAAGATACAGTAGCCCTACATACATAGAAACATGACTACACTGGTAACTCAGAGGTAGCCCATAAGTAATGATCATGGAGGTCATTATACGGAGTTGATATGAGAAGGCAGATTTGGCAGGTCATGCCTTCCCCTCGCGCAGCAGCTGCAGCTAAAACGTGTAGCAGCTGCTGCACTGCAGGGGGACGCACGCCTGGCCAGCATTTGCCCAAGATGCGGCGTCCACCTCTTAAATCTTTTGATTCCTTGCTCCTCTGCCTCGTTTATATCAGTGGGGTCCTCTACTACATTGCTTGCAGCCCTCAGTTGGGAACACGCTGCTCTTAATTACAGGAACACACAGCTGGAGATGAAGAACTATGGTCGCCTATAACTGCCTATTTACAGTTGCCCTCTCATAGACTTGCCGATGTGCAAGCTAGTAAGACACACTGCAAACCAAACCTTTGTATATAGGCTGGGTTACGCTCCAAGGAGAGGTTGAACAAGCAAATATGTATTAACTAAAGGTGAAACTGTTTTTCTGCACAAGTTTGCTCTCCACATATGGAGGTGGGACCCCTTGTCTGGGTCCCACCTCCTAACTTGTCTCGTGAATGAGTCTCAAAGTCTGTTGACCACACCAAAGCTGCAGCATGTTCACCAGTAATTGAAAACACACTATTGCCTACAAGAGGGATTAAATGAAACTCTCAGTGTATATACACCGAGAGGTGTGATTTTTTCAGTGTATATACGCTGAGAGACTAGCATCTCTCAGTATATATCGTTTGATACCCTCTTTTGACCAAATGAGGTGACCTATCCCAGTCATATCTAATTTAGATCCCGTATAATGATTCTGTATACACAGTATTCGCATCATACTTAACAATCTTAGACTGAAGAAATACCTCGATCACGTTACCAGGGGGATTAACGAGGAGGTGGATAAGAGAGCCTTGAGGATCTCAACGAAGAGGAGGAAATCTAGTCAGAATTAATATTATAATTAATGTCAAGCACAAAACTGTGTTGATCATTCGGTGCAAAGAGTAGTGAAGGCTCCATCATAATTTCTCTCTCTCTCTCTCTCTCTCTCTCTCTCTCTCTCTCTCTCTCTCTCTCTCTCTCTCTCTCTCTCTCTCTCTCTCTCTCTCTTCTCTGTCTACGTCTATCATGAATTTCCAGCAAGAGAGAATAGGTGAAAGGGGGTTAGAAAGGAAAAAAAAAATCGTCAGAGAAAAAGGTGGTGGTTCGCTTATCTTGGTATAAAAAGGGAGTTGTGAAGGGGAGAAAGAAGGGAAAGAGAACCGGGGGAAGGTGGAAATGGTCGTTTACAGGTCGTATGGGGACGATAGATATAGATAGATATGGATCCCATTCCCCCTTCCCATTCCTCCCCACACACACACACACCGAAATGATGTAAACTTTGGGATTCCATCAAGCGTACAGGGAGGTGATAGGAGCGGCCCCTTCGACTGTGAATGTTCACTTGACTGTCGTCTAGGATGGTCGTCCAAGTCGTGGAGTCGTTACCAGCCCACTGGCAACGAGGGTGACTTGTCATTGCAGCTGCCAATCCGATCGTGGAAGGGCGAAGGGTAGAGATGGATTTCTTCTTCTTTTTCTTCCTCTCTCTCTCTCTCTCTCTCTCTCTCTCTCTCTCTCTCTCTCTCTCTCTCTCTCTCTCTCTCCCTCCCCTCTAAACTGGCCTGTGACTATTTTCACGGAGAAAAATTTATGAAAGAGAGATATGAGGAAATTGTTTATATATGCGATAATACGTGAAATATTCCAGGCGTCGTTGTCCATAGGTACAAAAATATATTTAAGAGTTTTTCTATATTTATTTCCGTCGTGGAAAAGTATATAATCTTTTTCGAATATTTTTTCCCCCTCTCTCATGTTCACTGTGTGTGTGTGTATGGTGTGTGTGTGTATGGTGTGTGTGTGTGTGTGTATGGTGTGTGTGTGTGTGTGTGTGTGTGTGTGTGTGTATGGTGTGTGTGTGTGTATGGTGTGTGTGTGTGTATGGTGTGTGTGTGTGTGGTGAAAGAGTGAAACAAAGATAGGAATATTATATAGCAATATATATTTTATGCGTTATGGTTATTATCACTGTTATTTTTCCATCCACACAGCATTGTCAACACCGCGGACCCCTTCACAGACTCGGAGACAGTATTGGTGTGGACGGGTAAGTGTGTTGTCCTCCAGTAGTCAGATATGATTTTTCCTTGTTTGATTCGGTTCACTGCTCAGATATCCCCAGGTCATGGGTTATATTTTGTACATCTGACTTTTTTAAACGCGAAGGAAAACAATCTTAACACCGAGAAGTCAATATTTTATGAGGTCTCTCTACCCCACTCCCCCTCACGTTGTTAATAGAAGATGGTAAAAAAGAAATGGGATAGAAATGCTCCTGTTAGCCTCAAGCGTTGGTTTGTTTACGTATACAAGGTAACACACATCACATCTAGGAAGATCCCCGTCATCAGCTTTCACGTCGTTATTGAGCGACTTTTCTTTACGCTAGTCATCGCGAAGGAGTGGACGACTCGTTGGTCTTAAAGTAAAGTTAAGCGTCTCCACGCGTGGCTGCTCACACCTGGATGCAAGACCTGCAACAAACAGCAGCGAAAGCCCGGCAGCCCAGAACCGGTTCATTGCAGCAGACAATGCAGGAAGATACTGAATGCGTGCAATGCATTTTCCAAGAGTGTGAAACACCGCATTCAACCTGCTGCCATAATGGAGGCAGATCTACAAACTGTAAATATAATTGCACGTATTCACTGATCCAGACATTTATTAAGGGAACGTTTCGCCCGAGAGTGGCTTAAGTCCCGAAGAAGCCACTCGTAGCGAAATGTCTCCTTACTTAATGTTTCGATAAGTATATAACTTCCACCTTGATCCACCAGCTGGTTCAGCTGGTAGGAGTAACAAGGAAAGGATTTATATGGATACAGTAATAAATGAAGACTCAAAGTTTAGCAAAATACAAGGTATTAAATACAAGGTATTAAATACAAGGTATTAAATACAAGGTATTAAATACAAGGTATTAAATACAAGGTATTAAATACAAGGTATTAAATATTTTTTTTTTATTAACACATCGGCCGATTCCCACCAAGGCAGGGTGGCCCGAAAAAGAAAAACTTTCATCCTCATTCACTCCATCACTGTCTTGCCAGAAGGGTGATTTACACTACAGTTATACAACTGCAGCATTAACACCCCTCCTTCAGAGTGCATACACTGTACTTCCCATCTCCAGAACTCAAGTCCGGCCTGCCGGTTTCCCTGAATCCCTTCATAAATGTTACTTTGCTCACACTCCAACAGCACGTCAAGTATTAAAAACCATATGCCTCCATTCACTCCTATCAAATACGCTCACACATGCTTGCTGGAAGTCCAAGCCCCTCGCACACAAAACTTCCTTTACCCCTCCCTCCAACCTTTCCTAGGCCGACCCCTACCCCGCCTTCCCTCCACTACAGATTTATACACTCTCGAAGTCACTTTGTCTCGTTCCATTCTCTCTACATGTCCAAACCACCTCAACAACCCCTCCTCAGCTCTCTGGATAATAGTTTTGGTAATCCCGGACCTCCTCCTAATTTCCAAACTCCGAATTCTCTGCATTATATTCACACCACACATTGACCTCAGACATGACATCTCCACTGCCTCCAGCCTTCTCCTCGTTGCAACATTCATCACCCATGCTTCACACCCATATAAGAGTGTTGGTATAACTATACTCTCATACATTCCCCTCTTTACTTCCATGGACAAGGTTCTTTGTCTCCACAGACTCCGAAGTGCACCACTCACCCTTTTCCCCTCATCAATTCTATGATTCACCTCATCCTTCATAGACCCATCTGCTGACATGTCCACTCCCAAATATCTGAATACATTCACCTCCTTCATACTCTCTCCCTCCAATCTGATATCCAATCTTTCGTCACCTATTCTTTTTGTTATCCTCATCACCTTACTCTTTCCTATATTCACTTTCAATTTTCTTCTTTTACACACCCTACCAAATTCATCCACCAACCTCTGCAGCTTCTCTTCAGAATCTCCCAAAAGCACAGTGTCATCAGCAAAAAGCAACTGTGACAACTCCCACTTTGTATTTGCTTCTTTATCTTTTAGCCCAACACCTCTTGCCAAGACCCTCGCATTCACTTCTCTTACAACCCCATTTATAAATATATTGAACAACCACGGTGACATCACACATCCTTGTCTAAGGCCCACTTTTACTGGGAAATAGTCCCCTTCCCTCCTACACACTCTAACCTGAGCCTCACTATCCTCATAAAAACTCTTCACTGCTTTCAGTAACCTTCCTCCTATTCCATACACCTGCAACATCTGCCACATTGCCCCTATCTACCCTATCATACGCCTTTTCCAAATCCATAAATGCCACAAAAACATCTTTACCCTTATCCAAATACTGTTCACCTATATGTTTCACTGTAAACACTTGGTCTACACACCCCTACCTTTCCTAAAGCCCCTTGTTCATCTGCTATCCTGCTTTCTGTTTTACTCTTAATTCTTTCAATAATAACTCTACCATACACTTTACCAGGTACACTCAACAGACTTATTCCCTATAATTTTTGCACTCTCTTTTGTCCCCTTTGCCTTTATACAAAGGAACAATACACGCTCTCTGCCAATCCCTAGGTACCTTACCCTCTTCCATACATTTATTAAATAATAGCACCAACCACTCCAAAATTATATCCCCACCTGCTTTTAACATTTCTATCTTTATCCCATCAATCCCAGCTGCCTTACCCCTTTCATTCTACCCACTGCCCCACGAACCTCCCCTACACCCACAACTGGCTCTTCCACACTCCTACAAGATGTTATTCCTCCTTGCCCTACACACGAAATCACAGCTTCCCTGTCTTCATCAACATTTAACAACTCCTCAAAATATTCTCTCCATCTTCCGATACCTCTAACTCTCCATTTAATAACTCTCCTCTCCTATTTTTAACTGTCAAATCCATTTGTTCTCTAGGCTTCCTCAACTTATTAATCTCATTCCAAAACTTTTCTTATTTTCAACAAAATTTGCTGATAACATCTCACCCACTCTCTCATCTGCCTCTTTTACATTGCTTCACCACTCTTTAACCTCTCTTTTTCTCTCCATATACTCTTCCCTCCTTGCATCACTTCTACTTTGTAAAAACCTCTCATATGCTAACTTTTTCTCCCCTTTCTACTCTCTTTACATCATCATTCCACCAATCGCTCCTCTTCCCTCCGCACCCACTCGCCTGTAACCACAAACTTCTGCTGAACACTCTAACACTACATTTTTAAATCTACCCCATACATCTTCGACCCCATTGCCTACACTCTCACTAGCCCATCTATCCTCCAATAGTTGTTTATATCTTACCCTAACTGCCTCCTCTTTTAGTTTATAAACCTTCACCTCTCTTTTACTTACTGATTCTATTTTCCTTGTATCCCATCTACCTTTTACTCCCACTGTAGCTATAACTAAAAAGTGATCTGATATATCTGTAGCCCCTCTATAAACATGTACATCCTGAAGTCTACTCAACAGTCTTTTATCTACCAATACATAGTCCAACAAACTACTGTCATTACGCCCTACATCATATCTTGTATACTTATTTATCCTCTTTTTCTTAAAATATGTATTACCTATAACTAAACCCCTTTCTATACAAAGTTCAATCAAAGGGCTCCCATTATCATTTACACCTGGCACCCCAAACTTACCTACTACACCCTCTCTGCATGTTTCTCCCACTTTAGCATTTAGGTTCCCTACCACAATTATCTCTCATTTGGTTCAAAAGTTCCTATACATTCGCTTAACATCTCCCAAAATCTCTCTCTCCTCTACACTCCTCTCTTCTCCAGGTGCATACACGCTTATTATGACCCACTTTTGCATCCGACCCTTATTTTAATCCACATAATCCTTGAATTTACACATTTATATTCCCTCTTTTCCTTCCATAACTGATCCTTCAACATTATTGCTACCCCTTCCTTAGCTCTAACTCTCTCAGATACTCCTGACTTAATCCCATTTATTTCTCCCCACTGAAACTCGCCTACCCCCTTCAGCTTTGTTTCGCTTAGGGCCAGGACATCCAACTTCTTTTCATTCATAACATCGGCAATCATCTCTTTCTTATCATCCGCACTACATCCACGCACATTCAGACAACCCAATTTTATAAAGTTTTTCTTCTTCTCGTTTTTAGTAGATTTGTACAGGAGAAGGGGTTACTAGCCCATTGCTCCCGGCATCTTAGTCGCCTCATACGACACGCATGGCTTACGGAGGAAAGATTCTTTTCCACTTCCCCATGGACAATAGAGAAAATAAAAAGAACAAGAGCTATTAAGAAAAAGAAGAAAAACCTAGATGTGTGTATGTATATATATGCATGTGTATGCCAGTGTAGTGTGACCTAAAGTGTAAGTAGAAGTAGCTAGATATACCTGTTATCCAGCGTGTTTATGAGACAGAAAAAAGACACCAGCAATCCTACCATCATGTAAAACAGTTTCAGGTTTCTGTTTCACAGTCACCTGGCAGGACGGTAGTACCTCCCTGGGTGGTTGCTGTCTACCAACCTACTACCTATAAATTAAATACAAGGTATTAAATACAAGGTATTAAATACAAGGTATTAAATACAAGGTATTAAATACAAGGTATTAAATACAAGGTATTAAATACAAGGTATTA
>WNWK01003276.1:127500-172933 GCA_009830355.1 Cherax destructor
TATATATATATATATCATATATATATATATATAATATATATATATCGATCGATCGATCGATCGGATGTTATTAATCTGAAGGGGTTTAGAACACATGATACAACCAGACGTTCTTATTTAGTCAGGTGGACAGTGGCTCTAGCTAGACTCTCTTGTTGGACTATAGCTCTGGTTGGACTGTGGCTGTAGTGGTATGTGGCTCACTTCTCTTCCTGTCGTCACTGACAGCCGGTCCGAGGTAGTTATTGACGCGTGTCCTGCATGGATCCTCACTCTTAATCCATGAAGGCATATGTTTTTAGCTTCTGAATCCAATTTCCACCCTTGAAACTGAGCCTATACCGAGGCTCACAGCTACAAGCTAGAGGAAGCGCTACTTCTGACAGCCTCCAGCTGTGGAAAACAGCACTGCAGCAGGCAGAGAAATTTTTGAGATAATTTTATGGGCTGTTTCTCCGCCGAACCTGAAGACAGAGAAAATTAGTCCCGTTATTCACCCTGAAACCAAAAATTTGATGGGACCCCTGTCAGGGACCTGCCGCTGCAGGTTTAATATATTCCCCGTCTCCCTATTGATCATCTGCTAGGCCTACTTTGTCCAAATGAGAAAATTTATGATTTTTTTTGGGGGGAGATGCTGGTATTTGTTTTATTAACAGAATAAAAATCACCCATGGCGAGTGAGTCGTAAAATGTAAACAAACCAGGGAACGGGTGCTGTTAGAACCCCATGGCGAGTGAGTCGTAAAATGTAAACAAACCAGGGAACGGGTGGTGTTAGAACCCCATGGCGAGTGAGTCGTAAAATGTAAACAAACCAGGGAACGGGTGGTGTTAGAACCCCATGGCGAGTGAGTCGTAAAATGTAAACAAACCAGGGAACGGGTGGTGTTAGAACCCAATGGCGAGTGAGTGCTAAAACTCAGTCCAGTGATTTGTACAAGAATAGACTTCAGTATCCTGAATTAAGCCTGAATGCCTTCCATCCCCCTTCCCGCCACATAATCTGTATAATCCATACGGGTTTAGCGCTCCCCATGACGATGATGATGATGATGATGATGATAATAGTGTACAAGAATGGTCTGGTTATATCTTAAGGTTGTGTGTGTGACTGACGAAGCTGTTGTGAGTCTTCCTGCCTGGCGAAGGAGCGCCACCTGTTGAGACGAGACTTTACCTTTACCTAACGTATATAATAATTATAACCTTAATTTTTGAAGGGGGTGGAGGGGTAAGCCAGCGGAAGGCCTCGGTCAGATGACCAAAAGCTCCAGCTGCGGGTCATCATATGACTAAGACCCGCGTCAGGAAACACTAGTCCTGTTTCCTGACGGACATTATACCTACCTTCACCTAACGTTTACCTCCTCTACTCTTCAGTGCTTAGGTTAATTTTCTTCAGGTGTTTCTTGCTTCTGATGATAGTGGTGAGTTACGTCTTGGCTTGGTCAGACAAGACGTAGAGTATAACTGAGCTGCCATCTTAGCTTGTGCAACATTTTGGGAAACGTTTCGCCACACAGTGGCTTCATCAATCCAATATAAAGAAGAACGATGGCAAAAGATAAGGAAGAGAATGAGGTAATCAGTCCCTCAGCCTGGAGTCAATGTGTTCAGCTCATCAATCTTTTAACATAGTTGAGTTTGCAACTCATCAAGAAAGGAATTATTAGTGATGAGCTTCTTGGGTGTATTAAATGTGTACTGTTAAATAAACACGCCTTATAATCTTATAAAGACAGAAATCTCTACGAAAATAAAAAGAATTTCTCCATAAACTATAAAATGTTCCTCTGCAAAATAAACATATTTACAAGAAAATTTCTCTCTAGATTAAAAAAAAAAATCTTCCCAATGCCAAAAATGATCGCCCCATTCATCAGAAATATTTTCCCATAAATACTGATATCTCTCTTAAGCAAAGTATTGACAGAATATCTCAAAAATGGATAAAAAAAAAATCTGCATGCTAGAAGTGTTGGTCACCGCATCGGGAAAACCTATTTCCCTTTCCCTTCCCTCCTGTCTTTCCCATTCCCAGCCACCTTATCTACTACCTATGCTCTCCCACTCCAACACAACCCCCTTCCCCTTGTTCCCCTCGTTTCTCGTTCTCTCTGCCCCACTCATTTTATCTGAAAAAAATGTATTGCCACCCACTCCCTCTTCTCTCTCTCTCTCTCCTCTCTCCTCTTTCCCCTCCTCCACTTCTTTTAACTCTATACTCCCTTCCCCGGCCTCCTACGCCTCTCAGTTTCCCCTCCCTCTCCTCCCATGCCTGGTTCCCCTCCAGTAAGCCTCGACCATATCCCTCCTTGATCTTACTCCTCATTAGCCTCCCTCCTCATCCCTCTTCTCCTTCAATCCTCTTCTTCCCTTTCGCATGTCATGATAAACATCTCCATGCAGATGTTGAGATGAGATCTTTTTTTTTGTTTCGTCCTGACGTGAAGTATGAGTGGGGACGAGTGAGTGTCAGAGTGGGGATGAGTGGGACGAGTGAGTATGAGAGTGGGAACGAGAAGACACTATCCACGACCGACACTATCCACGACCGACACTATCCACGACCGACACTATCCACGACCGACACTATCCACGACCGACACTATCCACGACCGACACTATCCACGACCGACACTATCCACCACCAACACTATCCACCACCAACACTATCCACCACCAACACTATCCACCACCAACACTATCCACCACCAACACTATCCACCACCAACACTATCCACAGGGAACAAATTAGTCAGTGTTCGGGGAAATAAGACAACAGGTATACATAAAAGAAACGTGTATGGAAATTTGGGAAAATATATTAAGGAAATATTTCGTTTAGACTTCATAATGATCAGTCGTGAGTGTGAAACGTCGCCTCAAGCGTCTTGCCCTGCATTACGTGCTCCTATACGCCCTCAAAAAAACAAGAAATCTAAATATTTAATCTAAAAAAAAAATCAGTCTTGGATTCTTTATAAAGCCGATGCTTTATAAACTTGTTCAGACTTCAAAGGGACTCGAAAGTAGTCCCTTACTTCCCTGTGAAGTCCCTTGTAAGCCCCCTACTTCGAGGGGTCCCCTTCTCCATCCCAATCTAATCACCCCAGCCCACCAACACGTACACGCCCCACCCTCCGAATCCTCTCTTTTTTACTTCCCGAACACCTAGGTTGATCAAAGGGGAAAGTTAAAGAAATTGAATAAGGTAGCAAACTATAGTGATGAATCAAAGAACCCGAAGCATAGGCCTGTCAGGCTAGGCTGTGGTAGGGAGGATTATGAAGGGGTGGCAGGGGAAAAGAAAATGTCTAAAACATATCTGGGAAGAATCCTCTCTGATGTACGTTCATCCGAGGCTGTTGGTCCCAGGTCGGCATGGAACTGTTCCTGGTGTTAGAACTGTTCCTGGTGTTAGAACTGTTCCTGGTGTTAGAACTGTTCCTGGTGTTAGAACTGTTCCTGGTGTTAGAACTGTTCCTGATGCTGAAACTCTTCCTGATGCTGGAACTCTTCCTGATGCTGGAACTCTTCCTGATGCTGGAACTCTTCCTGATGCTGGAATTCTTCCTGGTGCTGGAACTCTTCCTGGTGCTGGAACTCTTCCTGGTGCTGAAACTCTTCCTGATGCTGGAACTCTTCCTGGTGCTGGAACTCTTCCTGGTGCTGAAACTCTTCCTGGTGCTGGAACTCTTCCTGGTGCTGGAACTCTTCCTGGTGCTGGAACTCTTCCTGATGCTGGAACTCTTCCTGATGCTGGAACTCTTCCTGATGCTGCAACTCTTCCTGATGCTGGAACTCTTCCTGATGCTGCAACTCTTCCTGATGCTGCAACTCTTCTTGATGCTGGAACTCTTCCTGGTGCTGGAACTCTTCCTGGTGCTGGAACTCTTCCTGGTGCTGGAACTCTTCCTGATGCTGCAACTCTTCCTGATGCTGCAACTCTTCCTGGTGCTGGAACTCTTCCTGGTGCTGGAACTCTTCCTGATGCTGGAACTCTTCCTGGTGCTGGAACTCTTCCTGGTGCTGGAACTCTTCCTGGTGCTGGAACTCTTCCTGGTGCTGGAACTCTTCCTGGTGCTGGAACTCTTCCTGGTGCTGGAACTCAGTAACTGCGGATGACTTTTGACCATGTGAACCAGCATGCTAAAATCACAAATCAATATTGCTGAGAAACGTATATTTCACTACGACATAAGATCACGCGAGAGCAGCTGAAAGTTATGGGGCATTGTGTCTGTGGTGTGTGTATCTGTGTGTGTGTGTGTGTGTGTGTGAATTGATTTTTTTTACCCTCCCTTGTGAATGTTTTTATTTTTGTTTTTGAGGGGATACGTGTGCTTTTTTTTTATCTATGCAAAATAGTTATTTCTGTTTTCGTGATAAAATAGTTTCGCCTGAAGAAAATAATGCAGCTCGTGGTAAACGTCGACAAATAGTGAATAAGACACATGGGCAATAAGTCATCGATCTAGCGACATTTCGCTCCACTCATAGTTAAATGTCGTTTTAAATAAAAGACTTTACTCGAGTCTTTGATTCACTTGTAAGAAACTACGAACATTGTATATGGAAGCCAAATTATGAGGAGAGTTACTAGTCGACTCAGCCAGATTATGAGGAGAGTCACTAGTTGAATCAGTCAGATTATGATAGAGAGAGAGACGCTATAGATCCTCCGTCCCCGAACCACGAGAGACGTCGTTGCTCTCACAGCTTGACTGTCTCTCAGTAGCTCATGAGAAGAGAATTAAGGTGATGCAAATCAAGGCAATACGTGAATAAACGCTGATTACCTTCTGGCAGAGCTTCCTTCAAGGGAGATGCGCTGATGCTGGTAATGGAATAATAGTAAAAATAATAATTATTAATAATAAGACTTGATGACAATTTCCGCATCTGAACACTTCATCAAAACAATGTGACTGCAGACTACTACACTCCATTATTTACGATAGTCGAGTTGATAGTTTCAAGGCTTCCTTGTTAAGGGTCCCGATCCCATCCCCCGAAACTCCTCGAATTACCCGTATATCAACACAAACCCATTCTGTAAATCACTTTTCTTTCTCCTTTAGTTCTAAAGACATAAATCTACGGAAAATAAGAGAGTCCGGTAGTGGGAATAAAGGGTCGATACATACCTGCTCCCCTGAGTCTTATCAGGTCAGGTCACGACGTTTGTGATTTACGTTAGTAAATTGCAAGTTATTTAATGGACAAAATGCCACAACTTACCATAAAGGGGCAGTGGGAGAGAACAATTTAGGTTAATCGAAATGCGAAATTACGTTCTGCTATCTTGCCAGAGTAAAAATATAAGAGAGAGATCGACCCATCAATTCTGTCTTCTATAGAGGCGCAGGTGCACAGCCGGGCTTTACTGTAGAGCTTTGGTAGAGCTCTACATGAGAACACTAGTTCTAGGATATGGCTTAGGGAATGTGATTCTTTGAATGTGGTTCCTAGTAAGTGATTCCTTGAAGGCGATTCCTAGAAAGTGATTCCTTGTACGTGATTCCTTGTACGTGATATCTACAATGTGAATTTTGGAATATGATTCCTGGAATATAAATTTAGAATTTTTTTTCCGGATTATAACTTCTGGAAATTTGACTTCTGGAATACAGCTACGATTTATGGAACATGAATTGTAGAATTTCAATCACCAACTTTGATAAATATTACGTAAACTATATAACCTACTTTACAGAGATTATAAACTTAAAATTATATATAAGATAATGATTGAATATTCAGTTTTTCTTTACTGTGGATTCTGTATTGGTGTATTTAGTTACATAACTGAAGAAATATTATGAAATGTGACTCGGAATTTGATTTGTGTATTGTAAAAATACTAACTTTGAGTCGTGGTATTGTAATATACCCTAGACAGCTTTAAAAATAAGTTAGGCAAATATAAGACTGAGACGGACCTGCCTAGCATGGGCCAGGAGGCCTGCAGTGCTCCTCTGTGGTTATATTCTTACTGCAAGACGAAGACGCTGCCCAGGGCACACTCGCTCTGGTTAATGTGGCAACACGAAGACGGTTACTCTTGGAGGTCGAAATATTCACATATTTTCCATTATCTTTATCTTAGCATTTTATTTTAGCTTCAGCTTTAGCTGGTTTACTTTGTAAAATACTGTGTGTGTGTGGGGGGGGGGTCGAGTCTTAGCTCCTGGCCCCGCCACTTGATTTATTATCTACCTGCTTGCTACATCCTATCCACCTGTGCCCTCTCAGTTTTTTTACCTTTTCATATTTTTATTTTAAGATTTTTAGCTTTTCTAGTCGGGATGAGCTTGCTTTATTGTACTTCCTTTATTTCTAGCTTCCTTTGGGACACTGAAGCTTTTCCTAGTCCCTGACCTGCACTCCTAATGGTACTACAAATGTGTCGTGCCGAATAGGTAAAACTGGTCAATTAGCAAGAACTCGTTTAAAATTAAATCCTTTCTAAAATTTTCTTTTGTACATTTAAAGATAGATTTTTTTTCATTTATGTTAATATAAAAATTAATAATTTTGTAACAAAAGAACCTTAGGGAACTACTTAACCTTATTATTTTAATTTAGCCTAATCCAACTAAATATATTTTATACAAGTTTACAATAATTTAATAAGCGAACACAATGAAATGTATTATTTTCGTTAGTTTCAGAATGATTTTTGCGAAATTATTGCATACACAAATTTTCGCTTGCCTTATTCGGCAAGAAGTGCGTTGCTATTTAAGCCTATATATATATATATATATATATATATATATATATAATATGTGTGTGTAATAGCATTTTGCTAATGATGTCATAAACGACTTAGAACGCTCTGACTGTTTAAGCGGTTTTAGAATTATGTAAATAAAAAATCTTAATCACTGACTGGGCCCAGGGGCAGCAGCTCACTGACTGGGCCCAGGGGCAGCAGCTCATTGACTGGGCTCAGGGGCAACAGCTCACTGACTGGGCCCAGGCGCAACAGCTCACTGACTGGGCCCAGGCGCAACAGCTCACTGACTGGGCCCTGGCGCAACACTTGGTCCTGGCGAAACAGTCAACATTTGTCGTTCCTTGTAAAGACGACTCGTTTATTGAAAGATGGTGAAGGTTGGCTGGTAGAGTGGACAGTAGATGGATTCTGGCAGTGGACGGCCACTGTGGTCGGGTAGACAGACGAAAGTGCGTGTCCTCAGATGCATGAAATGTAATTGCCGATTATTTTGGCATGTGTACACGAATGTCATAATTGTAGATGCGCTTAAACACGCTCGTGCACTTAACAGGGGATTGTTTGATGGATTTCAGTGTCATGGAAATTCCTCATGCGCAGTATTTTTCCATTTCAAGTTCTGTTTAAGAATTATTCAACAGATGACCTGTTAACGAGAATTTATCTCTGCAACAGGAACCTGTGGACAGCTATTGTGCGCCTCCTTACCTGATACCAATCTATCATTTTAAGAAATGGATATATAAATATGTCCGTGTACCACCTTGACTAACGACATCATCAGGAACGTTCCTTACTCTATATTTACGCGTCTCAGAGGCCATCATTCAACGCACCGTATAATCCATTTTCCATTCACAATTTGGGGTCGTACGATAAACCAGCGATGAATAACACTGATTACAACCAATCAGGTACGCTTTAACATCAGTTCTGATTAGCGTCCTCAACGTGCAATTGCCCTGCGCAGTCAATGAGGCTTTTTTTTTTTTATTAAGATCTATGATTCAACACAAGATTCAAATTATATTCGATGCTTGAATTGCACGGTGCATTTAATTTGTCATTGGGTACGGACCTCTGCAGTGTTGTTGCTGCGCCTCTGTTATACCCTAATGTCTGGCTCTTATATCTTATCTTCATATTGTTTTTCTAGATTAGGAAATTAGTTTTTTTTTTTTTTTTGCACTTGTGTTCGGGGCATCTGTGATCAGGCAGGTACCGGAGATCTTATATTTATGGCAGCCAGAACCGACATATAGATGAATAAGACAAATGTGTAACACTTTGGTATCTTTATTGTAGAGATGTTTCGCCCGTTTGTTTTTTTTCAACCCTAAATTTACAGAGAACAGTACGGGATACGGTGAAAATCATGATTAAAGTAGCTTGAGATGATCAGTCCCTCTTCCTTGAATCTGTAACAGACGGTGGAAGAAGTGTAGTAATAGTTTGAGGTAATCAGTCCCCAGCCTTGAAAGGGGGAGTTTAGTCCATCAGTCTTGATGTCAGCTAGCCATAGCGGGTATAAAGACACGTAATATAGAGGATACCTTCCTTTTAGAGGGCCAACATGGGGTGTTAGGTCGGGTGGTTGCAGTATTCGGGCCGTGGGTATGGGACTGGATTCTCCTTGTTCTCCCTGAGTGTGTTAAGCTGGGTCAGTAGTCACACACACACACACTCTTACTTTCTCTTCTAAACGAGGATGGCCCCAGCCGACCACCTTGTCCACGCCCCACTGAGCCTCAGCCTTGAGCAACACCCACTCCCACACCGCCCACCTGTTCTCACACACCCAATCACCTGTTCCCACGCCAACACTCAAGACCTATCCTCACTCCCACATATACCACCAGTCCCCACGCCCACGTATACCACCAGTCCCCACGCCCACGATCACTACCCACGATCCCCGTAGGTCCACCACCCAGCCCACGTATACCACCAGTCCCCACGCCCAAACATACCCACGCGCACACCTACCACTATCTGTTACCACGTCCATCTTTATCTCTTTCCTCCCTACAGTAAATCGTTCTACCTTTATCTATATTCACTCCTACGGATTTAGCGCTCCCATCACTCTATTAATAATAATATAATCTCAATAATATATTGACATTATTTTTACTGTAAATAATGCAATTACGTTGATAATACCGATTATCTAATTTGCCTAGAGCTGCTATACGGGTGATACCCTAGTATGATTGATGTTAAGGGCACTAGAAACTAACATTGATGTTAAGGGCACTAGAACCTAACATTGATGTTAAGGGCACTAGAAACTAACATTGATGTTAAGGGCACTAGAAACTAACATTGGTGTTAAGGGCACTAGAAACTAACATTGATGTTAAGGGCACTAGAAACTAGCATTGATGTTAAGGGCACTAGAAACTAACATTGATGTTAAGGGCACTAGAAACTAACATTGATGTTAAGGGCACTAGAAACTAACATTGATGTTAAGGGCACTAGAAACTAACATTGATGTTAAGGGCACTAGAACCTAATGTTGATGTTAAGGGCACTAGAAACTAACATTGATGTTAAGGGCACTAGAAACTAACATTGATGTTAAGGGCACTAGAAACTAACATTGATGTTAAGGGCACTAGAACCTAAATTGATGTTAAGGGCACTAGAACTAACATTGATGTTGGGAGATGTGAGTATTCTAGAGCTGAAGCTTTCATGTCATACTAGAATGTTATAATTAAAACTAGCTTGATGAACCCATAATGTAAGGATAGTTTGATGTTAAGGGCACTAGAAACTAACATTGATGTTAAGGGCACTAGAAACTAACATTGATGTTAAGGGCACTAGAAACTAACATTGATGTTAAGGGCACTAGAACCTAACATTGATGTTAAGGGCACTAGAACCTAACATTGATGTTAAGGGCACTAGAAACTAACATTGATGTTAAGGGCACTAGAAACTAACATTGATGTTAAGGGCACTAGAACCTAACATTGATGTTAAGGGCACTAGAACCTAACATTGATGTTAAGGGCACTAGAAACTAACATTGATGTTAAGGGCACTATAATCTAACATTGATGTTGGGAGATGTTGAGATATTCTAGCAGGCTGCGCTAAGCTTTCATGTCATACTAGAATGTTATAATTAAAACTACGCTCTGTATGAACCCATAATGTAAAGGATAGTGTTAATTTGTGTTAGGTGTGAAAAAGGTGGCTGGATTCAGGTGGGTGATGGTGTGAGGTACAGCCTGGTGTTAGGGATGGAGTGGAGGGAAGGGTTGGTGGGAGATGAATGGGGTTACAGAGGTGGTGAAGAGTCACGGTGTGGTGGATATGAATGGAAGTGGTGGTGATGGTGGGTGGGGATGGTGCTTCAGCAAGTGTTGGAATGAGGCACAGGAGGTGTGTGTGTCTGTCTAATATACATGTATATATATATATATATATATATATATATATATATATATATATATATATTATTTCCATTAGGTAAACTGGTCAATTAGCAGAACTCATCTAAAATTAAGTCCTTTCTAAATTTTCTTATACGTTTAAAGATATATTTTCATTTATGTTAATGTAAATTTATAATTTGTACCAAAAAACTTGAAACCACCTAACCTTATTACAACAAGACATTTAATTTAGCCTAACCCAACTAAATATATTTTGAACGTTAACATTAATTTAATAAAAACAAACACAATGAAATATATTTTCGTTATGTCAGAATGATTTTGGCGAAATATTGCATACACAATTTTCACTTGTCTTAATGGCAAGGTGAGCGTTGCTATTAAAGCCAAAATGAATAAGTTTTACCTAATCGGCACGACATATTAGGTATATATATATATATATATATATATATATATATATATATATATATATATATATATATATATATATATATATATACATATATACTTCGCAAACAGGCAAAATTATTTACAAACATTGTCTCTACGTTCACAGCAGGACTCGAACCTGCAAACTCTGATACAGAGCTTGTAGGTTCGAGTCCTGCTGTGGGAACCCAACTGTACAATGAAACAAAAAACTACTGGATAAGATTGTGAACAAAAACTTGCTGTACAAGCACAGGAGGAGAGCTCACCGAAGCTGAAGTGTTCTATTGCCTCACTACTCTAAACCTTCACTGATATAACTCGCCGCTGATTGCATCACGTATGGGTGTATAATTGTTGGCACGATAATGCATGTGGTGTGTGATTGTGCCTGGTGAGGATGTAAACACCGTCCGCTGAGGCAGTAAATGTACTACTGCATTAATATGGCGTCCAGTGGAGTAGCTGGTACTACACTTGGTGTTATTTGTTGAGTACCATCTCTCAGGAGGACCTCTTCCTCACACACACACAGTACAGAGGAATTTATCAGGAATTTATAGTTGGTAGTGAGGGTGGAGGAGGGCTTTGGGAGCGGCGGGTGGGTCAGTGTATGGGCGGATGGACGGGCGGGTGAGAGGGTGGTGGGCGGTCGTGGAACAAGGAGGTAGGATGAGCCTTCGTCGTGACCAGGGTGACTGAGATCGTTCGTGCATGGACAACCCTGTCGTGAGTTCACGAAATGGAGTGCTTGGCTCACACAGACGAGAAATGCATACATGCATGCATATATACATTCATACATACATACATATATATATATATATATATATATATATATATATATATATATATATATATATATATATATATATATATATATAAGTGAATATGGGTAGGTAATGAGTCGTGCGGAATAGTTGCTTGCTGTGTATATATTGTTTGAGCGATACTTTCCTATCCATCCTGGGATTAAATATCATTTGAATCCCATTCCGTGGGTCTCTTTGATCCCTAAGGGTTTACAGTTTCTCCGTGAATATAATTCTAATGAAAGATAATTATGCAAATTACGCGAAAGGCATTAGAAGTTACTGGTGAAGGTCAGCGCTAACACGAGAAAGAGGAGACTGGTACTGGGATGAACAGGCTTGATCCACGCTCCCATATGAGAGTTAAATCACCTCAAGAATTACATAAGTAAACATACTCGGGTGTAGACGATACAAGAAACGTAATCAACTTCTTAGGCTCACATTTACCAGATAACATCAGCAGGATAACCAAAGTTTGCCAACGTATAGACTGCCTTCACGATCCTGAACAACCAGACCTTTTAAAGCGCTGTACACCCGCTGCTGCTTTCAATTCTGTATCTACTGAGTGTCGGTTCGCTGCAGGACTTTGAGGCATAAGCTAATTCTGCCCAAGAGGACTTCCATTCTGGCCCATCCAGATGCCTGCCTTCGTAGCATGGACCTGTAAGATTTTTGCTGGGACACTAGTCTGTAGTCTCACGCATTTCGACTTCGTTCATAAATGGTTTGAAAAGCGAGATGAAAATAAAGATGGTAAAAAGAAATATACCACGGCATGTCTTATTTTGCACACCGTCTTGCTTAAGGGCGAGAAGGTCTTGAAAATAGCTAACCTATGATCGAAACGATGTCCAAAAAAAATGGCTTGATCTGCTATAACTGTTTCTGTTCCACCAATGACAGTGGTGGAACAGAAACTTCTAAGTGGGTGGTCAGTGTTCCAAATGTCTGTGACGCATGACGTAATGTCTACGTAAAGTGTTCCAATTGAGGACCATCAAAGTGAACGTAGTTGACGGTGCACCGTCTGTAAACACTGCGTAACTTTACTGGGTTTGTGGCTCGGTGTTAGTAGGAACAGGAATAACAGGGAAAATAAGAAAAAATAGCAGAAGCAGGAGGAGGTAGAGTAAGAAGAAACAGGAGAGGAGAGGCAGCACAGCCACGATGAGGAACAGAAGGAAGAGGAGGAGGAAGAGAAGACATTAGAAGTAATGGTAGCCGCCTCATACGGACCAGTTTCTGATCACCACCTCGTTCAACTCGTTGGGAAATACAGTGAGGTTAACGATAAGATCTCACAGCGAGGTGAAACGAGGCCGTGTCTGGCCCTCTGTCGGACCTGTAATTAAGTGGGTAATTCTCCACCGCTCTTGTCACCTTCATTATACGACCTGGTGAAATAATACAAATTTGTCTACGAATATTATTTTAGCCCTGGTGAGCACTATCGTGTCGAAGTGATATACCGTGAACCCGATTAGATAACAATGATATAATTTAAACATGGTTGGATTATAATAATGATTAGATTATAGTACGCAAACCTGGTTAGATTGTGACATAATGTAAACCTGTTTAAATTGCAATGTTTTCATTAAAATATCTGGTCACTTCATAAACACACAGACCGTGGCTTGTCTTGCATAGTTAAGATCGCCTCTCTGCGATTATTTGTATATATATATATATATATATATATATATATATATATATATATATATATATATATATATATATATATATATATATATATATATATATATCCCACCCAAATCTTGCCTCACTCAACACAATTGTTAATGATGAGCTACTAAAAATATCTACCTGGATGACTGCCATTAAACTTACACTTAACACTGACAAAACCTTCTATATTATGTTTGGTAACAGAGCAGGTGTTACACAACTGATAATAACAAGACATATATATATATATATATATATATATATATATATATATATATATATATATATATATATATATATATATTTTTTTTTTTTAACACAATCGGCGTTTCCACCAAGGCAGGGTGGCCGAAAAGAAAAACTTTCATCATCATTCACTCCATCACTGTCTTGCCAGAGGGTGCTTTACACTACAGTAATAAAACTGCAACATTAACACCCCAAAATCATTCTGAACATAACGAAAAAAATATATTTCATTGTGTTTGTTTATTATTAAATTAATGTTAACGTATCTAAAATATATTTAGTTGGGTTAGCTAAATTAAATTGCGCTTGTTGTAATAAGGTTAGGTAGGTTTTCAAAGTTTCTCTTGGTACAAAATTATAAATTCTTACATTAACATAAATGAAAAAAATGTATCTTTAAACATATAAGAAAATTTTAGAAAGGATTTAATTTTAGATGAGTTCTTGCTAATTGACCAGTTTTACCTAATCGGCACGACATATATATATATATATATATATATATTATATATATATATATATATACATATATATATTATATATATATATATATATATATATATATATATATATATATATATATATATATATATATATACATATATATATATTATATATATATACATATACACACCCTTCATTTTCACGTCACTAGTGCTCCAAACAGTTGTCCCTCGCACCTACTTCAAGAAACCACAAACCTCTACTGCATTCTTGCGTCTACAGCCCCTTCTACATCCTTCCCGCCAATAACAAAAAGATGTAATTTAAAATACCGAAGCTATTCTATATTAATATTTACCCTTGAGAAGCTTTGATTGTTGACGGGTAACCCAACGCTGCTATGGCAGTTCTTAACCTGAGCCCAAATATCACATAAACCAACAGCAACAGCCTGGTTGATCAGGCCCTGATCCACCATGAGGCCTGGTCACAGACCGGGCCGCGGGGGCATTGACTCCGAAACCCTCTCCAGGTATACTCCAGGTATGGACATCAAGAATACTTAACATAAAAGAGGAACACTGTGTGTTAGCTTTGTTGCCAGTTGTGACACTGTGTTAGCTTTGTTGCCAGTTGTGACACTGTGTTAGCTTTGTTGCCAGTTGTGACACTGTGTTAGCTTTGTTGCAAGTTGTGACACTGTGTTAGCTTTGTTGCAAGTTGTGACAGACTGTGTGTTAGCTTTAGTGATACACAGCGTCTCGGTGTATGTAACGTGACCTCAGAAAGTAACAGCGAGGAGTGACATCTGTGCGAGCAGAGTTTTCCAGTGAGAAACGACCCAGGGCGAAACGTGGCGAAACGTTTCTTCATTAAAATCAATATTGTACAAGTGTCTTATTTGATTCTAAGACACTTGTGCAACATTTTATCAAGGGGATTGATTACCTCAAACTCCTCGTCGTCTTCCACTTTTTTCGGTATTGAACTGAAGAAACCAGTGGGTGGGGAAGCACTACCAGAATTAATATATAACTAAATGTTGTACAAGTTTTTTCATTTATCTTATTACACAATTGTCGGTATTCTATACCATGTCTTACCCAGACGACCCTACTAACCGCAGTGAGAGGTGAAGCCACTGGGCCATTTAGGTGTTAGACATTGGGCCGCCCCTCTCTGCCAGGCACTGATCATCGGCCATAATTACCCGGGCTAGAGCAAGTGCGAGAGACAGGTACTGGCTGGATAATGGGCAGTTTAAACAGTGCCAGTCGAGGTTCACTAGTCCCCACGAAGCAGTTACTGGCAGCTGGTCTGCTGTCTTTATCTCTGGTAATTACCAGGGACCCAGGTCACGCTGACCCACGTCATCTGACCTGCGTTTACCAACACGAAGAGCCAGAGTTTCACAAAAAAAGGTCGGATCCTAAAATTTGCGAAAATAATGGACTATCAGTGTGACTTCAATAAGAAGTCCCTTTGTTTATTTTTAAAAGCTACCAAAAACTACAACTCTACATGAAATGTAGAATATAAACAGATTTATATTAATCGTGGAGATGGAAAAAATAAAAACAGATGTAGTATAATGCGATCCATTATTGACAACGTTTTTGCCCACATAGTGGACAGTGTTTATTGCGAGGCGAAAGTTTCGGCGATACTGAGGCAGAATTGTTCAGGGTATATTGTAAGATAAATAAAATTAAACGTTATCCCCGTACATTTATACACGTATTGTAGCCAACTGGCCCAGTGGATAACCCGTCGGTCAGGAGTTTTACGACCCTGACCGCGGGTTCTATCCCCACCCGTGGTATGGTTTGTGTCTCTGGCAAGTTTGACGGTGATCACATTGCAGAAACCCTGAAGGTGGCCATAGTGTGTTAAATTCCCTTAAAATATTCCGAAACCTTCGATGATGAGAGTATTTTGAGGACTCTGTGATTATCAGCGTTTTAACAACGTTATTCAAACATTAGTTCCCTTTCCAAGTCGTTGAAAAAACTTGAATAGAACGAAAAGAAGGTACGATCTGTCCACACTGCAAATAAACGATAAATGTAAACACATCGGGTCAAATGTTCGGTCTACAGAAGCTGATGGGGGATAAAAATTTAGTAAATAAATTTGGAAGTGGTTCTAGAGGCTGATGACTAAATTTGTAAAATTAGTTTGAGGGTACATGGCTGTAGTGGACACTCGTATATAGTACATCAAGGAGATTCATCCTTAGATAACCTATTGTAACCCAAGATAACCCTAAGATAACGTGTGATAACCTAGGGAAACCCAATAAAGTCTGGCCGATTAATTTCCACTGGAGTGATTGATGAAGTTGATGGTAAAATGAATGCCACTGTGACACTGGAACTAATCTTTTTGTACCATGCACCGCCCTCTCTCCTCCTCTTCTTCCTTTCCCTTCCCCTCCTCCTCCTCCTCCTCCCAGCATCATGCTGACCTTTGCTCCCAAAACCGTCTTACACCTAAACTAACTTCCTCTCACCATCTCCAACCCACAACCTCAAGGTTCTCCACCACACCCAACCCCCACAACTCCCATTCCATCACCATTCCCAACCCACAACCCCCATTCTACCACTACCCCCCACCCACCCCACCACTGCCTCTAATATATGTCACTTAGTTTAGCCAGCTCTGACTATTTTATATTACTCTCTCACCTCCTCCGCATATGTGTCGACCAGCAAATGGACTGGCCATAATACTTTGCTTGTTACTGCTGCTGCGCCCATTGGCTTGGCCAGCAGGTAGACCAGTAGTACCTCCCTGCTGGACCCTTGGCTTGGCCAGCAGGTGTTCCAGTTGTACCTCCCTGCTGCACCCTTGGCTTGGCCAGCAGGTAGACCAGTAGTACCTCCCTGCTGCACCTTGGCTTGGCCAGCAGGTGGACCAGTAGTACCTCCCTGCTGGACCTTTGACTTGGCCAGCAGGTGGGCCAGTTGTACCTCCCTGCTGCACCTTGGCTTGGCCAGCAGGTGGACCAGTTGTACCTCCCTGCTGCACCTTGGCTTGGCCAGCAGGTGGACCAGTTGTACCTCCCTGCTGCACCTTGGCTTGGCCAGCAGGTGGACCAGTTGTACCTCCCTGCTGCACCTTGGCTTGGCCAGCAGGTGGACCAGTTGTACCTCCCTGCTGCACCTTGGCTTGGCCAGCAGGTGGACCAGTTGTACCTCCCTGCTGCACCTTGGCTTGGCCAGCAGGTGGGCCAGTTGTCCTCCCTGCTGCACCTTGGCTTGAGCCAGCAGGTGGGCCAGTTGTACCTCCCTGCTGCACCTTGGCTTGGCCAGCAGGTGGGCCAGTTGTCCTCCATGCTGCACCTTGGCTTGGCCAGCAGGTGGACCAGTATGTACCTCCTGCTGCACCTTGGCTTGGCCAGCAGGTGGACCAGTTGTCCTCCCTGCTGCACCTTGGCTTGCCAGCAGGTGGACCAGTTGTCCTCCCTGCTGCACCTGCTTGGCCAGCAGGTGGACCAGTTGTACCTCCCTGCTGCACCTTGGCTTGGCCAGCAGGTAGACCAGTAGTACCTCTCTGCTGCACCCTTGGCTTGGCCAGCAGGTGGACCAGTAGTACCTCCCTGCTGGACCTTTGACTTGGCCAGCAGGTGGGCCAGTTGTACCTCCCTGCTGCACCTTGGCTTGGCCAGCAGGTGGACTGGTCACATCTTAATCGCACGCCATAAACTGGGTTGACATAGCTGTTCTATAATTTGTTGATATAGATCTTTGTAAAGTATCGTTGGTGGGCACCGTCGTAGCAGCTTTCTCTTTCCTATCTAACACAAGCAAAGTCGTGTTTATATTGTGCTCAGTAACACTATGTATGTGTATGAATGTACATAACTATATGTTATTTATATACATAAAACTTTTGTATGTGTATGATTTGTCTGTGACGTATATTTGTTAGGGTTTTGTATGCTTATATATATTTCCGCATACATCTTTCTGCCTCGCTCACAATGCTGTCTCATGACGATCATTTTGCTTACATTCTCCTCCGTTCGCTAATAATCCCTGCGATCTTTCTACACTACTTCTTTGGCAGTTTAAAAGAGGGTGAATAAGACACATGTTCAACATCAGTTTGGTATTTATATTGCTGGAACTTGACCGTATTTCATGGAGTGTGTTGGTATGGGTTATAGTATGAGTAAAATGTGCCTATCGTGGGCTAGTAACCCCAGAGTGGGTCGCAGGATTGGGGTGAGTTAGATCTGCCTAGCATAAGCTAGTAACCAGCAGTGGGTCACAAGTGGCAGTTATGACCACGCTAAGGAATCACTCGGACAGATCCCGCTACTTGTGTCACCTCACATAACACTGGCCTAAACTCCCTGACAAATTAATGTACTGTCAGTGGGGACGTGAGCAAAGATAAACTGGAGCGAGGTTCAAGTTGTATTGTGTTGAGAGAGAGAGAGAGAGAGAGAGAGAGAGAGAGAGAGAGAGAGAGGTAGGTAGGTAGGTATTCCCACTGTTGTCTTAGAGCAGTTCTACTTATCAAGGTTTCCTTGTGCTCTATCTCTCTCTCTCTCTCTCTCTCTCTCTCTCTCTCTCTCTCTCTCTCTCTCTCTCTCTCTCTCTCTCTCTTCTCTCTCTCTCTCTCTCATATACACAAGGAGACTTCATGACCTAAGAGTCAACAGATAGTGATCTAGAGGTCTAACCTACCAGAGCTACGCGACCCTGGCTGGCCACCTCTGGTTCAAATGAACCTCTCCACGGGTTATGCCAAAGTGTTCAACTTGACCCTTTATTGCAAATGTTGTCTCAATAAAAAAAAAAGCCTGTATTTGTGCAACACGTGTCTTTTTCTTAACTGGTATTAAGATTATGAAAAGCGCTAAATCCGTGGGGTCATTCTGTGTTGTAGGGAAACAGAAATCTGCTAAAAGAAAGTTATAGCTGAAATTTTAATATTATTATTATTACATAAGAACATAAGAACATAAGAATGGAGGAACACTGCAGAAGACCTACTGGCCCATACAAGGCAGGTCCATATCAAAACCACCACTACCTAAGAATTTATTCCCGTACTCACGACACCAATCAAACCCAGCCCCTCCCACTCATATATTTGTCCAATCTCTTTTTAAAGCCACCCAAGGTCCTAGCCTCTATCACAGTACTCGGAAGATTGTTCCACGCATCTACAACTCTGTTCGAAAACCAGTACTTGTCTATGTCCTTTCTAAATCTAAATTTATCAAATTTAAATCCGTTATTTCTGGTTCTTACTTGGTTCGATATCCTCAGTATTTTATTAATATCTCCTTTGTTTATGCCCATCATCCACTTGTACACCTCGATGATATCTCCCCTCATTCTATGTCTCTCCAGAGAGTGGAGATTCAACGCTCTAAGTCTATCTTCATACGGGAGATTTCTTATACTGTAAATCATTTTAGTCATTCTTCTTTGTATGTTCTCCAATGAATCTATATCCATCCTGTAGTAAGGAGACCAAAACTGAGCTGCATAATCCAAATGAGGTCTCACTAGTGATGTATAGAGCTGTAAAATAACTTTTGGACTTCTGTTGCTTATACTTTTTGAAATAAATCCTAGTAATCTGTTAGCCTTATTGCGCACACTTAGGCACTGTTGTCTTGGCTTTAGATTCCTGCTTACCATGACTCCCAAGTCTTTTTCACATTCTGTATGATCAAGCTCTACTTCACCTAGTTTATAAATTCGAGGGATATTTTCATTACCAAGGACTAGTACCTTACACTTGTCCACATTGAACTTCATCTGCCACTTTTCAAACCAAGACATTAATTTGTCCAAATCCTCCTGGAGTTCACTGGTATCCTCCTCAGAATGAATCATACGGCCTATTTTTGTATCATCAGCAAATTTACTCATGTCACTTGCAATTCCTTCATCAAGGTCATTTATGTAAATTATGAACAACAATGGGCCTAAACTGATCCTTGTGGAACGCCACTAGTGACTAATCCCCATTCAGATTTGACCCCATTAATGGAAACTCTCTGCTTTCTATTGGTAAGCCATGCCTCTATCCATGCTAGAACTTTATCTCCTATACCATGAGCTGCCACCTTTCTTAAGAGTCTCTTGTGAGGTACTCTATCGAAGGCCTTACTGAAATCCAAGTAAACTATATCATATTCTTTATCACTGTCTACTGCCTCAAATGTTTTATTGAAAAACGTCAGTAAATTTGTCAGGCAGGAACGACCTCTCGTGAACCCATGCTGAGATTCATTAATCAAATTATGTTCTTCAAGGTGACTTCTAATAATATCAGCTATAATTGATTCTAGTAATTTGCCTACTATAGATGTGAGGCTTTTTGGACGGTAATTTGATGGAATTGACTTATCCCCTGATTTGAATATAGGAACTACATTAGCTATCTTCCACATCTCTGGCACAATACCAGTTAGGATGGACGTATTAAACACATTTGTTAATGGCTGACTAAGTTCCATTTTGCATTCTTTAAGTACCCTGGAAAACAACTCGTCGGGTCCCGGGGACTTATTTTGCTTCAGTTTATCTATCTGTTTGATAACTATGTCCCTCGTGACAGTAATATTAGTTAACTTGAATTCTTCAGGAACTGAATAATTGTTAATTTCTGGAATCTCATTTACTTCTTCTTGTGTAAAGACTGACAAAAATAGTCATTAAATAGAGAACACATTTCCAGTTCGTTATCCGTCAGCTGTCCATTCCCAATTTTCAGAGGTCCTACCTTTTCCCTCACCTTCGTCCTATACACTTGAAAGAACCCTTTTGGATTAGTCTTTGATTCATTAGCAACCTTAATCTCATAATCACGTTTAGCCTTTCTAATCCCTTTTTTTACTTCTCTTTTCAACTGAACATATTGGTCAATAAGGTTAACATCTCCTCTTTTGATGCGCCTATAAATTCCTCTTTTCTCCCCTAATATATGTTTTAGCCTCCTGTTAATCCATTTGGGATCGTTATTATTTGACCTAAATTCTCTCTGGGGAATAAATATACTCTGTGCACGTTGTACGTTATTAAGAAAAAAAATCATAAACGCAGATCCCATCGTAATCGTTAGCTAGATTGCCCCAGTCGAGATTATTATTATTATTGCTATTTTTATTTTTATTTTTATTTCAAGGCCTAAATCAGCGCGTGTCAATCAGCACAATGATGGGGTGTAGGCTCGATCCAGCGGCTTCCATGAAAAAAAAAGAATCACTACGGAACTCGGTACCGCAAACGAGAGATTTCGTTGCTGTATCAGCGAAAGCGCCAGCGGAAGGCCTCGGTTATACCACCAAAACCTCCAGTAGCACTTGTTATTAGCACTTGTTATTAAGCACTTGCCATTAAGCACTTGTCATTAAGCACTTGTTGTTTTGTTCCCTGTCCGATAAAACGCCACCGCCTCCACTGGGGGTCGAGTCTCAGCTCCTGGCACCTCCTCAACCTGAAAGAGGAGGGAAAGGAGTATGTTATGGTGGAAACTGAGACACAATTGATGTATAACGCTATACTTTACTTAAAACGTTTCGCCCATACAGTAGACTTTATCAAGTCTTGATGAAGCCCTTGGCGCTGGTGAAACATCGCAAATAAAGGAACACATTATACCGCATTTCCGTCTCTTCTCATGGTATCATTTTTCTAGCACTTCTCTGAGAGTAATAGTAAAGAGTTACAAGAGTCGGAAGTAAAACTAAGTCTGGCTGCCCTATGGCAACGGCTCTTCTAACCAGAGTTTAACAACTAACTTCTATTTGGAAATAAAATAGCTAAACGGGTGGTGGGTGTTGAACCTAGGGCGAGTGGGTCCTGAAACTCGCAGATCCATTCTTTGATTTGTTTACAGTCGTAGGGTGTTGAACCTAGGACGAGTGGGTCCTGAAACTCGCAGATCCGTTCTTTGATTTGTTTACAGTCGTGGGGTGTTGAACCTAAGACGAGTGGGTCCTGAAACTCGCAGATCCGTTCTTTAATTTGTTTACAGTCGTGGGGTGTTGAACCTAAGACGAGTGGGTCCTGAAACTCGCAGATCCGTTCTTTGATTTGTTTACAGTCGTGGGGTGTTGAACCTAGGACGAGTGGGTCCTGAAACTCGCAGATCCGTTCTGTGATTTGTTTACAGTCGTGTTGTGACGAATTCGTGAGTCCTTGAAATTAAATCTGCGCATTTCGTTCTGTACTTCAGCAGTGACAAGTGAAAACGAAAGAGAGAGAAAGCCAGAAAGTCAAGTCAGGTTTTCGTGAGGAGAGGAGACAGCCAAGGACAAGGCAAGTATTGCATTTTTCCTACGATTATTTGCATTTGAACTCTTCCCGAACGATGCGACCTACATTAAGGCGGCTGTATTATACAGGAAGATCTGAACTGTATGTGTGTGTGTGTGTGTGTGTGTTCCTGTCTGTCTGTCTGTCTTTAACTGAAAGTTCATTTAGAAACTATAATACACGTGGAACAACATGAGTGGACATCGTCTTAAAATACTTTAAGTTGTTTACAAGTGTAGTTTTAAAAAGGAACATGAGCCCCCATCTTCAACCATTCCCTTCCGTCCACCCTACCCAGAACCATTCCCTACAGTCCACCCTACCCAGAACCATTCTCTACAGTCCACCCTACCCAGAACCATTCCCTACAGTCCACCCTACCCAGAACCATTCCCTACAGTCCACCCTACCCAGAACCATTCTCACAGTCCACCCTACCAGAACCATTCCCTACAGTCCACCCTACCCAGAACCATTCCCTTCCGTCCACCCTACCCAGAACCATTCCCTACAGTCCACCCTACCCAGAACCATTCCCTACAGTCCACCCTACCCAGAACCATTCTCTACAGTCCACCCTACCCAGAACCATTCCCTACAGTCCACCCTACCCAGAACCATTCCCTACAGTCCACCCTACCCAGAACCATTCCATACAGTCCACCCTACCCAGAACCATTCCATACAGTCCACCCTACCCAGAACCATTCCCTACAGTCCACCCTACCCAGAACCATTCTCTACAGTCCACCCTACCCAGAACCATTCCCTACAGTCCACCCTACCCAGAACCATTCCCACAGTCCACCCTACCCAGAACCATTCCCTACAGTCCACCCTACCCAGAACCATTCCCTACAGTCCACCCTACCCAGAACCATTCCTACAGTCTACCCTACCCAGAACCATTCCCTACAGTCCACCCTACCCAGAACCATTCCCTACAGTCCACCCTACCCAGAACCATTCCCTACAGTCCACCCTACCCAGAACCATTCCCTACAGTCCACCCTACCCAGAACCATTCCTACAGTCCACCCTACCCAGAACCATTCCCTACAGTCCACCCTACCCAGAACCATTCCTACAGTCCACCCTACCCAGAACCATTCCCTACAGTCCACCCTACCCAGAACCATTCCCTACAGTCCACCCTACCCAGAACCATTCCCTACAGTCCACCCTACCCAGAACCATTCCCTACAGTCCACCCTACAAAGAACCATTCCCTACAGTCCACCCTACCCAGAACCATTCCCTACAGTCCACCCTACCCAGAACCATTCTCTACAGTCCACCCTACCCAGAACCATTCTCTACAGTCCACCCTACCCAGAACCATTCCCTAAAGTCCACCCTACCCAGAACCATTCCCTACAGTCCACCCTACCCAGAACCATTTCCTACAGTCCACCCTACCCAGAACCATTCTCTACAGTCCACCCTACCCAGAACCATTCCTACAGTCCACCCTACCCAGAACCATTCTCTACAGTCCACCCTACCCAGAACCATTCTCTACAGTCCACCCTACCCAGAACCATTCCCTACAGTCCACCCTACCCAGAACCATTCCCTACAGTCCACCCTACCCAGAACCATTCCTACAGTCCACCCTACCCAGAACCATTCCCTACAGTCCACCCTACCCAGAACCATTCCCTACAGTCCACCCTACCCAGAACCATTCTCTACAGTCCACCCTACCCAGAACCATTCCCTACAGTCCACCCTACCCAGAACCATTCTCTACAGTCCACCCTACCCAGAACCATTCCCTACAGTCCACCCTACCCAGAACCATTCCCTACAGTCCACCCTACCCAGAACCATTCCCTACAGTCCACCCTACCCAGAACCATTCTCTACAGTCCACCTACCCAGAACCATTCCCTACAGTCCACCCTACCCAGAACCATTCTCTACAGTCCACCCTACCCAGAACCATTCCCTACAGTCCACCCTACCCAGAACCATTCCCTACAGTCCACCCTACCCAGAACCATTCCCTACAGTCCACCCTACCCAGAACCATTCCCTACAGTCCACCCTACCCAGAACCATTTCCTACAGTCCACCCTACCCAGAACCATTCCCTACAGTCCACCTTATCCAGAACGATTCCCTTCCAGCCCATCTTGTGTTCCAAGATGTGTGCTTTCTACGAGGAAAAGCTGGGAAAGTCAATTTTTTTTGCCTGTCTTGCAAAATGTCTGGCTAATGAAGCGCTGGCAGATTGACTGACAGACGCAGCGTGACAGGTCACTGCACCGGTGAAGAGTGTGACTGACAGACGCAGCGTGACAGGACACTGCACCGGTGAAGAGTGTGACTGACAGACGCAGCGTGACAGGACACTGCACCGGTGAAGAGTGTGACTGACAGACGCAGCGTGACAGGACACTGCACCGGTGAAGAGTGTGACTGACAGACGCAGCGTGACAGGACACTGCACCGGTGAAGAGTGTGACTGACAGACGCAGCGTGACAGGACACTGCACCGGTGAAGAGTGTGACTGACAGACGCAGCGTGACAGGACACTGCACCGGTGAAGAGTGTGACTGACAGACGCCGCGTGACAGGACACTGCACCGGTGAAGAGTGTGACGACAGACGCCGCGTGACAGGACACTGCACCGGTGAAGAGGTGACTGACAGACGCAGCGTGACAGGACACTGCACCGTTGAAGAGTGTGACGACAGACGCAGCGTGACAGGACACTGCACCGGTGAAGAGTGTGACTGACAGACGCAGCGTGACAGGACACTGCACCGGTGAAGAGTGTGACTGACAGACGCAGCGTGACAGAACACTGCACCGGTGAAGAGGGACTGACAGACGCAGCGTGACAGGACACTGCACCGGTGAAGAGTGTGACTGACAGACGCAGCGTGACAGGACACGCACCGGTGAAGATGTGACTGACAGACGCAGCGTGACAGGACACTGCACCGGTGAAGAGGTGATGACAGACGCAGCGTGACAGGACACTGCACCGGTGAGAGAGTGATGACAGACGCAGCGTGACAGGACACTGACCGGTGAAGAGTGTGACTGACAGACGCAGCGTGACAGGACACTGCACCGGTGAAGAGTGTGACTGACAGACGCAGCGTGACAGGACACTGCACCGGTGAAGAGTGTGACTGACAGACGCAGCGTGACAGGACACTGCACCGGTGAAGAGTGTGACTGACAGACGCAGCGTGACAGGACACTGCACCGGTGAAGAGTGTGACTGACAGACGCAGCGTGACAGGACACTGCACCGGTGAAGAGTGTGACTGACAGACGCAGCGTGACAGGTCACTGCACCGGTGAAGAGTGTGACGAAGACGCAGCGTGACAGGACACTGCACCGGTGAAGAGTGTGACTGACAGACGCCGCGTGACAGGACACTGCACCGGTGAAGAGGTGACTGACAGACGCCGCGTGACAGGACACTGCACCGGTGAAGAGTGTGACTGACAGACGCCGCGTGACAGGACACTGCACCGGTGAAGAGTGTGACTGACAGACGCAGCGTGACAGGACACTGCACCGGTGAAGAGTGTGCCGGAAAATATTCTCTTTGCAAGACACTGCTGAGACACAGGTGTTAAAAAGAATCGCAATACTGTGGCTGGAACAATTCCCTAACTCACTGACTGACTGGAGATAAGCCATCAGACGCCGTGACTTTGATAATGTTTCAGGACGGGCACACCGTCGTCAAGAGAGTCCTCCCTAGTTCCTGGGTTGTGTATTGTGGACGTAAGTCTTCTTGTCGTCAGGTCTTAGTATCCCTTTTTAGTCTTTCAGTTTATGCCACAATATTCTTACTCGTAACGAAAGACCACCCTGCTACCAGAGCCTAGATTTCTTATAGTTTACCTAGGATTCTAGTAGTAATGTCTAGTCTCACAGTAGTTTTGCCGAGTTATTGACAAAACTGTGTGTTCGTGTGTCCGAACTGGGGTACTTGTACCTAGATACTTTGACACCGACCCGAACCCGTTGTGGCCCCGACCTGGTTAGCAGAGCGGGACGATGATAATGACGATAACAGAGGCTAATACATGGCTCTCTAGTGTCTTAGGTGAAGCTCCTCCCATCTTCCATCACCTCCCTCCCCCGGTAGTCCTCTCTCTCTCTCTCCCACGGTGTTCTAACTTCCCCCCGAACCCTTGCTCCGGTGGGCTGGGAACCTCAGTCGCCTCCAGAATGCTGCAAATCGTTAAGGTTCTCATCAAGTTGATCCGCATAGCTGAGCGGAGACTCAGGTGATGATGGCAGCGATAACCTGAGCCTGATTTATGGTGGTGCTTCCCTTGTGGTAGTACTTCCATGAAACTATGTGGTACTTCCCCTGTGGTAGTACTTCCCTGAAACTATGGTGGTGCTTCTCCTGTGATAGTACTTCCCTGAAACTATGGTGGTGCTTCCCCTGTGGTAGTACTTCTTTGAAACTATGGTGGTGCTTCCCCTGTGGTAGTACTTCTTTGAAACTATGGTGGTGCTTCCCCTGTTGTAGTACTTCTTTGAAACTATGGTGGTGCTTCCACTGTGGTAGTACTTCCCTGAAACTATGGTGGTGCTTCCCCTGTGATAGTACTTCCCTGAAACTATGGTGGTGCTTCCTGTGGTAGTACTTCCATGAAACTATGGTGGTGCTTCCTGTGGTAGTACTTCCTGAAACTATGGTGCTCCGTGGTAGTTTGAAACTGTGGTCCACTGTGGTAGTACTTCTTGAAACTATGGTGGTGCTTCCACTGTGGTAGTACTTCCCTGAAACTATGGTGGTGCTTCCCCTGTGGTAGTACTTCCCTGAAACTATGGTGGTGCTTCCCTGTGATAGTACTTCCCTGAAACTATGGTGGTGCTTCCCCTGTGATAGTACTTCCCTGAAACTATGGTGGTGCTTCCCCTGTGGTAGTACTTCCATGAAACTATGGTGGTGCTTCCACTGTGGTAGTACTTCCCTGAAACTATAGTGGTGCTTCCCCTGTGATAGTACTTCCCTGAAACTATGGTGGTGCTTCCCCTGTGGTAGTACTTCCCTGAAACTATGGTGGTGCTTCCACTGTGGTAGTACTTCTTCGAAACTATGGTGGTGCTTCCCCTGTGGTAGTACTTCCCTGAAACTATGGTGGTGCTTCCCCTGTGATAGTACTTCCCTGAAAGTATGGTGGTGCTTCCCCTGTGGTAGTACTTCCCTGAAACTATGGTGGTGCTTCCACTGTGGTAGTACTTCTTTGAAACTATGGTGGTGCTTCCCCTGTGGTAGTACTTCCCTGAAACTATGGTGGTGCTTCCACTGTGGTAGTACTTCTTTGAAACTATGGTGGTGCTTCCCCTGTGGTAGTACTTCCCTGAAACTATGGTGGTGCTTCCACTGTGGTTGTGATTCCCTTGTGGTGGTGCTTCTCTGGAGTGGTGCTCATAGTGCATATACAGAGAGAGATGTATATGTATATATACACTGAGATGTGTATATCACTGAGTATATACACTGGGAGGTATATATCACTGTGTATATACACTGAGAGGTATATATCAGTGTATATACACTGAAAGGTATATATCACTGTATATATACACTGAGAGGTATATATCACTGAGTATATACAATGAGGTGTATATCTGTGTAATATACAATGAGGTGTATATCTGTGTAAATACAATGAGGTGTATATCTGTGTAAATACAATGGGAAGACTATATTTTAGTGTATATTCACTGAAGTATATATATCTGCCGCTGCATCAACAGGGAGAGGTGATGACTAGTTAGCATAGAGCTGGTTCAAGTCACACCACGTAATAAAACTCTACACAGAGCGAAACGTTGTTCCGATGTAAACACGTTCTGCGGTGATTAAGACACGTGTGTATCAGTTGGGTATCTTTATTGATGAAACGTCTCGCCTACACAGTAGGCTTTTTAAGTCGAGTACAAAAGCAGCAGCAATAGTAATGAAATAAAGATGATGTAATCAGTCCATCAACCTTGGAGAAAAAATATTTGAGGTGGTCAGTCCCTCAGCCTGGAGAAGAGTTCAACTCCACGGAGGTGTCAACTCCACGGAGGTGTCAACTCCACGGAGGTGTCAACTCCACGGAGGTGTCAACTCCACGGAGGTGTCTTAATCATGAACTTGTCGAATTTTATACCATTTTCAACAACAAGTTCTGCAATGCGTTGTGTTTTCTTCGCCTGACACTTAAGTACACTAAGTGTCCCTCGAGCCGACACTTTGAATGTATACTAACACACACACACACACACACACCCACACACACACACACACACACACACACACACACACACACACACACACACACACCTCACGCCTCCGGCCTCTAAGATGACATTAAACAGGAGGAGGTGAGGGCACATGCTCATTAATGCTCACGCTATAACGAAGAGGCGGTGCCAGGAGCTGTGACTCGACCCTTGCAGCCACAAATAGGTGAGTTCAAATATGTGTACACCTTTCACGTAGCCTAATTGCAACATAGTTGCAATGCAATAAGACCGCAAAAGTTAGCTAACACATGCTGATGAGTTATATATATATAACTCATCAGCATAGAAAAGATTTATTTTCTAGTTAGGGACTTCCAAGGTATCCACGTGAACAGCAGAACATTTAGCAAACTTCACAGCTCTGTTAAATATTTATACCTTCCTGTGGGAACATAACTGCACCGTGGAACACAACTTTACTGGGTGGGAACTTAAAAAACTGCACCGTGAAATAAAAACTCACCCCACCGTGGGACACAACTTTACTATGGGGACATGCCTGCACTGTGGACATTTTATATCGACACCTCTGTCACTATGGGATACCTAATGTCTGACGTCGCCTGCTCTGATGTACTCTTAAATAATGCTAAATAATGCCATCTGTGGGACATCTGTTTCCTTGCGGCACTTCTGACTACTGTGGGATATTTTTAATAAATTCAGCAAACTGTCTTCCATAAGGGCTAATACAGCTAATGCATTCCAGAGAGGCACACTAACATCAGGGTTAGGTTACTAGTAAGTAACCTAACAACTCTAACTTCTTTATACCTATCATCAACCACAGGCACGGAAATCATTTCATCACACACACAACACACACACACACACACACACACACACACACACACACACACACACACACACACACACACACACACACACATACAGCGCGCGTGTTGAAAAGTTATTCAATGAGTCTGAAAACATTGAATTATCAAAGAAAAATAGACAAGGAGGAAATGAGGACACACGATAGCCACAAATGGTAATTCTTCATATAACACGCTGTAGTTATTTTGATAAAAATCTAATTTCAAAATATAACAGAGAAATGATATAATACCATAGTGTTATATTTTATATCATTTTATGATCTTATTATATATATATATATATATATATATATATATATATATATATATATATATATATATATATATATATATATATATATGTAGGAATCAAGAGCAGGCGAAATATTCACAAACAGGTAGAGATCAGTGTTTGTATGTATATATATATATATATATATATATATATATATATATATATACACACACACACACACACACACACACACGTGTTTACTAGGGTCTATAAATTCAAAGTCCTTCAAGTTTATTTAAATTATGAGTTCCGGAAACTTCTAATTTATATTTATATTTAGGCCTTGCATCAAAGGGAAGGGGGCAGTACGGAGTTTATTGGGCAGCGTGTGGGGGGCAGCAGCGCCCCTCACGCTGCGTGTGAATATACGGCGATAATAGCGGTATATACATCAAGTCCTTTACTGAAGAGCTGTTCCCTGTACACAGGCAAATGAGGAGAGATACATTGCATCCGGTCGGATTTCTCGGTAATGTGTAGTGGGTGAAGAGGATATAACCTTGCTCGGTGTTTACACTAGCGAGGGGCCAGCCAGCAGGTCAAACACGCCACCAACTCCCCGAGACTCGGGTATCACCTAGCTCAAGCGACTGGAAAAAAAAAACCAAGACGGGTGTTACTTGTTTTTTCCCCCTGACTGGAGATCTTCCTCAGCTCACTCAAGTTTACGGAGGTACTGGGATGACTTGTGAACTAGTGAGGCAGCAGGAAAATACTCGCTATGCAAATCTTAAGATCCTTGAGAGGAGGAGAAGATATCAGGATTGAAATTGTTGTACTGGAAAAACCCAAACTGTTGACGATAGTCGAGGAGAATCACTTAGCGTGTTGTTAAGATTTCTTATCGAGATTCGTTTGTTTGGTTGTGTCGCTGGATACTCCATCAAGTTGCCTTTTCTAGTTAGGGACTTCCAAGGTATCCACGTGAACAGCAGAACATTTAGCAAACTTCACAGCTCTGTTAAATATTTATACCTTCCTGTGAGAACATAACTGCACCGTGGAACACAACTTTACTGTGGGAACATAAATGCACCGTAAAATACAACCACACCGTGGGACACAACTTTACTATGGGGACATGCCTGCACTGTGGGACATTTTATATCGACACCTCTGTCACTATGGGATACCTAATGTCTGACGTCGCCTGCTGTGATGTACTCTTAAATAATGCTAAATAATGCCATCTGTGGGACATCTGTTTCCTGTGCGGCACTTCTGACTACTGTGGGATATTTTTAATAAATTCAGCAAACTGTCTTCCATAAGGGCTAATACAGCTAATGACATTCCAGAGAGGCACACTAACATCAGGGGTTAGGTTACCAGTAAGTAACCTAACAACTCTAACTTCTTTTATACCTATCATCAACCACAGGCACGGAAATCAATTTCATCACACACACAAACACACGTTGAAAAAAGTTATTCAATGAGCTAAAAAATCTGAATTATCAAGAAATAGACAGGAGGAAATGAGGACACACGATAGGCACTTAAATACAAAATCGTAAAATATAGCAACAAACTTGATATTGAATATAACTCATCACCAGAAACACAGAGGATGAGAGGCAAAAATCACAAACTTAAAGAAAACAATAACAGTACTGAATAGATAATGGCGAAAAATAAAACTGTTGTAGAGGTGCCACATCTAGAACTAGACTGGGGACCATCATCCTCAGAGAAAATAAAGAAGAGAATAAACGTACTTCAGGAAAAACTCAAGATTCTCCCTGGAGCTGTTAGAATATTCTCTCTCTCTCTCTCTCTCTCTCTCTCTCTCTCTCTCTCTCTCTCTCTCTCTCTCTCTTCTCTCTCTCCCGGCATTTTAGTCGCCTCTACGACACATGGCTTACGGAGAAAGAATTCTGTTCCACTTCCCATGGAGAATATATATATTAAATATATATATATATATATATATATATATATATATATATATATATATATATATATATCGTGCTGATTAGGTAAAAATTGCGATTTTGGCTTAAATAACAACGCTCTTCTTGTCATATTATAAAACAAGCGAAAATTTATGTATGCAATAATTTCGCAAAAATCATTCTAAACCTAACGAAAAAAATATATTTCATTGTGTTTGTTATTAAATTATTGTAAACGTATCTAAAATATATTTAGTTGGGTTAGGCTAAATTAAATTGCGCTTTTTATAATATGGTTAGGTAAGTTTTCTAAGTATCTTTTGGTACAAAATTATAAATTTTTACATTAACATAAATGAAAAAATATATCTTTAAACGTATAAGAGAAATTTTTAGAAAGGACTTAATTTTAAATGAGTTCTTGCTAATTGACCAGTTTTAACTATTAGGCACGACATATATATTAAATCAATAACAACACTGCGACTAGCCGAGGACTCGAACCCATGTTGTTTTGGCTCGGCTCATGGTGAGCTAGGTGTTTCACCGTGATCTGAGGACATACGATGGTGTGGGTGCCTCAGAGCTAATTTCATTCTACTCCCCAACACTGAAAGAAGAGATACCACCAACATAACTTCTATAATTAGAGAGACTGAATAAGGGAGACCACGAGCATAACTCTGGGCGTGTAGCTTCAGGTAATGACATTCACAAACATGGAGGAAATGACAGCCCTGCCAGAGAAACCAGCGAGTGTTAGCGAGTTCTTGGAAGAACGGGTGCTGAAGTGTGTGTGTGTGGTGTGTGTGTGTGTGTGTGTGTGTGTGTGTGTGTGTGTGTGTGTGTGTGCAGGGTACAAGGAGGGGGCGGCGAAAGGTTGGTTCCTGGAAATGCTGAGATCACTGTATTCCTGGAAGGACCAGATCCTCACTTCTTCCCTCATGGGAGAAACATCCCAGTATAGAGGGAAATGAAGAGCCAAAATGGTTGCTGAGAGAAGGGTATATATATATATATATATATATATATATATATATATATATATATATATATATATATATATATATATATATATATATATACAGTGAAACATATAGGTGAACAGTATTTAGATAAAGGTAAAGAGATTTTTGTCGCATTTATGGATTTGAAAAAGGCGTATGACAGGGTGGATAGGGGGGCAATGTGGCAGATGTTGCAAAGGCATCTAATAGGAGGTAGGTTACTGAAAGCAGTGAAGAGTTTTTATGAGGATAGTGAGGCTCAGGTTAGAGTATGTAGGAGAGAGGGAGAGTATTTCCCAGTAAAACTAGGCCTTAGACAAGGATGTGTGATGTCACCATGGTTGTTCAATATATTTATAGATGGAGTTGTAAGAGAAATGAATGCTCGGGTGTTGGCAAGAGGTGTGGGGTTAAAAGATAAAGAATCTAACACAAAGTGGGAGTTGTCTCAGTTGCTCTTTGCTGATGACACTGTGCTTTTGGGAGATTCTGAAGAGAAGTTGCAGAGGTTGGTGGATGAGTTTGGTAGGGTATGTAAAAGAAGAAAATTGAAAGTGAATATAGGAAAGAGTAAGGTGATGAGGATAACAAAAAGATTAGGTGACGAAAGATTGGATATCAGAATGAAGGGAGAGAGTATGGAGGAGGTGAATGTATTCAGATATTTAGGAGTGGATGTGTCAGCATATGGGTCTATGAAAGATGAGGTGAATCACAGAATTGACGAGGGGAAAAAGGTGAGTGGTGCATTGAGGAGTCTGTGGAGACAAAGAACTTTGTCCATGGAAGCATAGAGGGGAATGTATGAGAGTATAGTTATACCAACACTCTTGTATGGGTGTTAAAATGGGTGGTGAATGTTGCAACAAGGAAAAGGCTGGAGGCAGTGGAGATGTCATGTCTGATGGCAATGTGTGGTGTGAATATAATGCAGAGAATTCGTAGTTTGGAAATTAGGAGGAAGTGCGGGATTACCAAACTATTATCGAGAGGGCTGAGGAGGGTTTGGACATGTAGAGAGGATGGTACTAAATAGAATGACGTAGAATGTATAAATCTGTAGTGGAGAGAAGGCGGGATAGGGGTCGGCCTAGGAAAGGTTGGAGGGGAAGGGGGGTAGTGAAACACACGATATGGTTGGTAACTGGAATATTGACAATGTCTGCGAGGGTAACTAACCCAGCCGTACCTGTTCTGACCTGTCCTCGAATAGGGTGAGATGCCTGAGGCTCAGCGCACACATGCGCGGGACTCGTGACGTCACAGGTTGAAAGGGAGCCTAACTATAATATAGCTGTTACTCTGATACACTACACGAGTATAATACATAGGAGGATCAGTACACTACTGACACTTGGACTTCCAGCAAGCATGCGTGAACGTGTTAGGAGCGAATGGAGAAAAATGGTTTTTAATACTTGACGTGCTGTTGGAGTGTGAGCAAAGTAACATCTATAAAGGGATTCAGGGAAACCTGCAGGCCGGACTTGAGTCCTGGAGATGGGAAGTACAGTGTCTGCACTCTGAAGGAGGAGTGTTAATGTTGCAGTTTTATAACTGTAGTGTAAAGCACCCCTCTGGCAAGACAGTGATGGAGTGAATGATGAAAGTTTTTCTTTTTCGGACCACCCTGCCTTGGTGGGAGACCGCCGATGTGTTTATATATATATATATATATATATATATATATATATATATATATATATATATATATATATATATATATATATATATCATATATTTACAAATATTTACAAATATTTTGGGTGTTTTCATGAAAGAATTTAATACAGAACAGGCCGTGTAATTTCACTCGAATCTCTCATTAGAAGGAGAATCGCTTTTGCATGCAAATGACTCATTAGCTGTCGCTGTCAATTTGAGAAAATCCTTTTTACCAGTTACGCTTAACTGCAGAGCCGCCAATGACGTGATTCCCCTCTCGGCAATTACCTCATTAGTCATTAAGAGCCTAACCACTCAGTGCGATACAAGCCACAAGCGCTTAAGGTGTGCCAAGCAGTTTTCAATTTGCTTAGCAAAAGTCGGAAAGAGATTCGATACTGATATTTGTGTCTTCCTGGTGAGCATTGTTGGCAAGACAGCTATTGAGTGAGTGATGGTGGATGTGTTTACTTCTCTGGTGCAGATATTCAAGAATTAAAATAGCACGACTGTGGCTGGAACAATTCACAACTCACCAATAAATTGGAGTCCAATCATAGACTATCGATTAGGGACCGAAACATCATCTAAAGATTTATCTCCTATTCATGGGTTAGTTATGAACCACAATTCAAGTTATCTTGGGGAACTCTGCATGACTGACGTTGCCATAGCAAGTGTTCTGCATGACCCTTGTGGGTTTAGCACTTAGCTATGATTATAATACAGCACAGTACAATGTACAGCACAGTACAATGTACAGCACAGTACAATGTACATCACAGTACAATGTACACCGCAGTACAATGTACAGCGCAGTACAGCACAGTACGAGTCAACCTCATCAATCAAAAACTCGTCTCAGATATCAATAATTATACTGACCATTTTTAGGTAGATATCCAGAAATTCCTTTTAACATGCTGGTAGTGGTGGTAGTAGTAGCAGCAGTAGTAGTATAAAGACACTTTCTGCAGCGAGAAATCTTTACCCTGCCACGTTTCTCTCACAGCAGGTGAAACGTCGCGAAACAAAGTTTCTCCCTGCTGCGAGTGACATTTCCATTCTGCTAGTGCTGTGGTAATACTTGCTAAAGTTAAACAGAAACTAGCACTTAACACAGCCTCTCTGTCTCTGAATACATACACATTCACATATATGCAATAAGGTCACAGGAAACAGGTGGTATCTCAGTATGCAGGACAACCACTGTGAAAAGATAGTGAACTACCAAGCGCGTTCGTTATTTCTTACATTATATCATATTATCATTATCATCATTTGCATTGTCTATTATTTACTTATTTTTATATGTAAGCGTGTTAGATTTCTCTGAGAAGTAACGCCAAAATCTTAAGAGTAAATCAGAGAAGTGTAAATTATCTTAACCATAACCACGATATCTTCTCAAGACACCCAGAGGCACCCATAGGCACCCACTTAAAGCTATAAAAATCAGAGCTTATTATCATGTGTTCACTACTGTATTGCGGACTAAGGCAGATAGACACTTGGTGTAGAGCAAACCTTCGTTACAGCACGTTTCGCTTTGTATATAGCTCTACAATGGGCGTCTCTAATGAAGGTTCCCTCTGACCTAGTTATCTTCCTATCATATTTATTGACAATACCTGCCATACTACACCAACGTTCATGGTAGATCGAACACTTTTTCGAGCACAATTATAGGATTGGTGTCACCACTCCAAGATTAGCAGTACAAGGAAGAAAGCTTCGCACATTTCCACACTCGGCCAGACACGATAACATTAACTTTTATTAACTGACTCTAACAGGTAAACACAAGATTCTTTTCTAAATTTAATGTTCTGCTATCTTTACGCTCTTTTTTTTTCTACTGAAGCTGATCTCCTTGTTTTAGATGCAGAGGACTTGATAATGTACACTGTTGTACAGCTGTACACCCATGTTTACATCCCCAGCTGCTTCTGCACATGAGCTTCAAGACTTCTAATGATTCTTATCACAACAATTGTGGTATGGATGATACATAGCAGGTGTTTATCTGTACTGGAACTTGTAGCAGTGGAGATATATGTAACATTTTAGGTAGCCAAGCATTTCAACTATGGATGTGTGTATCGTCTCAGTTTTGACGAGAGTCTAGGCAGATCTTGCTAATCCTTGCCAGCTGTTTTCCCCAAAACGCGGAGCCAGTAAGACCACACTTCATCGTTGATCGATCTTTCGGCTCGCGTTAAGTAGTAAAATCAGCGATTCCCAGTGGTATACACTTTTATAAGAAGCTTTAAACTATGGTCGTAAGGTGAGGTGTAGCGGACGGCGACACCCACACACACACACACACACACACACAAACCTACTGCAGTTTTATACAAGTAACAGAAGTAAGACACGAGAGAGGGGTGGATAGACTGCATTTTTGGACTGCAAGAAGGCGTTCGACACAGTTCCTCACAAGAGATTAATGCAAAAGCTAGAGGATCAGGCACACGTAACAGGAAAAGCACTGCAATGGATCAGAGAATATCTGACAGGGAGGCAACAACGAGTCATGGTACGTGACGAGATGTCAGAGTGGGCACCTGTGACGAGTGGAGTTCCACAAGGGTCAGTCCTAGGACCTGTACTGTTTTTGGTATATGTGAATGACATAACGGAAGGATAGACTCAGAAGTGTCCCTGTTTGCAGATGATGTGAAGTTAATGAGAAGAATCAAATGTCGAGGATCAGGCAGGAATAAGAGACCTGGACAGGCTGCAAGCCTGGTCCAGTAACTGGCTCCTTGAATTTAACCCTGCCAAATGTAAAGTCATGAATATCGGGGAAGGGCAAAGAAGACCGCAGACAGAGTATAGTCTAGGTGGCCAAAGACTGCAAACCTCACTCAAAGAAAAAGATCTTGGGGTGAGTATAATACCGAGCACATCTCCTGAGGCACACATCAATCAGATAACTGCTGCAGCATACGGGCGGCTGGCAAACCTAAGAATAGCGTTCCAATACCTCACTAAGGAATCATTCAAGACTCTGTATACCATATACGTCAGGCCCATACTGGAGTATGCAGCACCAGTTTGGAATCCACACCTGGTCAAGCACGTCAAGAAATTAGAGAAAGTGCAAAGGTTTGCAACAAGACTAGTCCCAGAGCTAAGGGGATTGTCCTACGAAGAAAGGTTAAGGGAAATCGGCCTGACGACACTAGAGGACAGGAGGGTTAGGGGAGACATGATAACGACATATAAAATACTGCGAGGAATAGATAAGGTGGACAGAGACAAGATGTTCCAGAGAGGGGACACAGAAACAAGGGGTCATAATTGGAAGTTGAAGACTCCTATGAGTCAAAGGGATGTTAGGAAGTATTTCTTCAGTCATAGAGTTGTCAGGAAGTGGAATAGCTTAGAAAGCGACATAGTGGAGGCAGGAACCATACATAGTTTTAAGACTAGGTTTGATAAAGCTCATGGAGCAGGGAGAGAGAGGACCTAGTAGCAATCAGTGAAGAGGCGGGGCCAGGAGCTATGACTCGACCCCTGCAACCACAAATAGGTGAGTACAAATAGGTGAGTACACACACACACACACACACACACACACACAAACATACACACACACACACACACACACACACACACACACACACACACACACACACACACACACATACACACACACACACACACATACACACACACACACACACACACACACACACACACACACACACACACACACACACGTACGTACGTTAAAGATTTCTGGTTTAACTCTTGTAGAGTGTGTTTGTGTGTGTATTTGTGTTATTTACAGGAAACGCCGGGAAGATCTCGTCCGTGTTTATCTGCATGATAATATACCTGACGCCATCGTAAGAATAAACCTCAACCGAGGTGCAATAACAAGTCAATATCTTGATTTTAACATGTGCAATCTGGTCCCTGCGTCTTCAAACTATAGGTCGAGAGTGCCTTAACTCTGGAGAACTTAAGAAGGAGAAATGTGGCGCCTACAATCACACCAGACAATCAAACTGTTGTGAAACAGCGTTGCCTCAGACCCAAGATTCACTCGTAAATAGGTTTTCTCTGACAAGACAATATTCAGCCAGCTATCGAGGAGCAAGTTAAAGTCTGTTTGGCTGAAGGTGGTAAATTATCCGACGTTGCCACTTCGGCCGCACCCCGCAGCCTCCCCGCGCCGATTTCTCAATGGTCATTCCTTCCAAACCAACAATTACCTTCCATAAAACCTCTCGGGCCCAATAGTGGCTGACACAGGCTTATATGCAGGTCATCTGGGGATGCCTGTTTGGCAAGTCTTATCAGCGGTGTGGTTGTTGTCGTTGCTGGAGGCTGTGTCTCCGCTGCTCCTATCTCCTGCTTGTCATCGCCTCTCCAACACGACACTTGCAGATGAAAGGTTAGGTATACTCATTAGAATTTATAGATATAGTATCAATACCTTTCATCTATCTATCGTTGAAGGTGCACTCTCCGTAGAGATATCCAGCTTATTCTAATTTGCTTTATAGCACCGAGAGACAAAAAGTTCTCTTTGGAGAGAATGTTAAGCACATTAACGACACATTCAGGAATTTCTCAACACGCTTTCTGAAGACAAAAGTACATTGTGATAACAAGCAGAGAGACATCAAAGAAACGACTTGGAACTCAAGTGGCGCAAGACAGACATGTGCAACTCTGTTGTCCTGTCTTTATCACCCTCTTCAGACTTTTCTATCATAGCTGTGTTGGTTAGACTTTCTTAGATTTAATTAGGGTTAATCGACACTCCGTGAGTCATTAATAATGTATACATCGATTAAGAATGTTTTAATAATTAAATAACTCTCATTGTAAACTCTCTGATGTACGCATCTCAGACTATACAGACATTATATGTGCATTTTCAGTATATTATGCAAAGTCATGGAGAAACTTATCAGGAGAAGTGGTGATGCACCCAGAAAGGAATGAGTTTATACACGATAACCAGCACGGTTTCATGGCAGGGAAATCCTGTGTCACAAACCTACAACAAAGTGACAACAGTAAAACAGGAAAGAGAGAGAATGGTGGATAGATTGTATTTTCTTTTACTGTAATAAGGCTTTCGACACAGTTCCTCACAAAAGATTACTGCAAAAGCTGGAGGACCAGGCAGGGATAACAGAAAAGGCACTGCAGTGGATCGGAGAATACCTGCCAGGGAGGTAATAACAAGTGATGGTATGTGACGAGGTGTCAGAATGGGCGCCTGTGACGAGCGGGGTTCTACAGGGGTCAGTCCTAGGGCCAGTGCTGTTTCTGGTGTATGTGAATGACATGACGGAAGGGATAGATTCAGAAGTGTTCCTGTTTGCAGACGATGTGAAGCTAATGAGGAGAATTCAAACGGAGGAGCATCAGGTTAAAATACAAAGGGATCTGAACAGGCTGCAAGCCTCGTCCAGTTAATGACACCTGGAGTTCAACCCCACCAAGTGCAAAGTCATGAAGATTAGGGAAGGTCAAAGAAGACTGCGAGCGGGGACCTAGTAGCGACTAGCGAAGAGCTGGGCCAGGAGCTGTGAATCGACCTCTGCAATCACAAATAGGCGAGTACGAATAGGTGAGCAAGCACGCACAAACACACACACGCGGAGCCAGGAGCTAAGTCTCGACCCCTGCAACCCCAATTAGGTGAGTACACACACAACACACACACACACACACACACACACACACACACAATAGTGAACTAGTCAATGTGATATTGAATTTCTTGTATCTCCCAGTATCTCACTCCAGTAAGTTGTTATTATTGTATGTACATTAGGTACCTGACCTGCGAGTATATCTCATGAATAGATTACGAGATATCTCTCTCATCTCCGTCTCTGGAATGCTTGGAGGCTCCCTGGAGTGCTTGGAGACTCCCTGGAGTGCTTGGAGACTCCCTGGAGTGCTTGGAGACTCCCTGGAGTGCTTGGAGACTCCCTGGAGTGCTTGGAGACTCCCTGGAGTGCTTGGAGACTCCCTGGAGTGCTTGGAGACTCCCTGGAGTGCTTGGAGACTCCTGGATGCTTGGAGACTCCTGGAGTGCTTGGAGACTCCTGGAGTGCTTGGAGACTCCTGGAGTGCTTGGAGACTCCTGGAGTGCTTGGAGACTCCTGGTGCTGGAGACTCCTGGTGCTTGGAGACTCCCTGGAGTGCTTGGAGACTCCCTGGAGTGCTTGGAGACTCCCTGGAGTGCTTGGAGGCTCCCTGGAGTGCTTGGAGGCTCCCTGGAGTGTTTGGAGGCTCCCTGGAGTGTTTTGAGGCTCCCTGGAGTGTTTTGAGGCTCCCTGGAGTGTTTTGAGGCTCCCTGGAGTGCTTGGACCCTACCAGCGCGCTATTTCTACATGATACATATTTTCAATTCTTTAGCAAAACTTTGTGGATGAGGAGCGTCCTGCTGCATTGTTCTGCAAGATAGTTACATAGCAGCAACACAAGACAAATTGTATTTTTTCTTTGTCATATTCCATCACACAGGATGGGTTCAACATGTCATATTCCATCACACAGGATGGGTTCCTGTCATATTCCATCACACAGGATGGGTTCCCCTGTCATATTCCATCACACAGGATGGGTTCCCCCTGTCATATTCCATCACACAGGATGGGTTCCCCTGTCATATTCCATCACACAGGATGGGTTCCCCCTGTCATATTCCGTCACACATGATGGGTTCCCCTGTCATATTCCATCACACAGGATGGGTTCACCCTGTCATATTCCGTCACACATGATGGGTTCCCTGTCATATTCCATCAACAGGATGGGTTCCCCCTGTCGTATTCCATCAACGGGATGGGTTACCCCTGTCGTATTCCATCAACGGGATGGGTTACCCCTGTCGTATTCCATCACACAGGATGGGTTCCCCCTGTCGTATTCCATCACACAGGATGGATTTCTCCATTTCCACTCTGGATAATTTTCTTATATTAAGTGATAAAGTGTGTCGATCTGGGCCGTGAGACTTCAGTTTAGCGATGCAGATATCGTCAAACCACGGAACGGATGGGATTTGAACGCATGGCGATCGTGTTATTGCTATTTCGTGAGTCTCAGGATATCGTCGAGTGTTGCATTAGAGGTTCAACAGCCACAGAAACAACTCAGTTTTTTTCTGGATATTAAATTTGAGATTTTTTTTTTGGTGGGGGGGGAAGGGGGGTCGCATTTAGTCGTCAGAACGACGTATCTAAGAACTCTTGACACGTTCGAAGTGTGAATCCGGAATATATAATAAATACGGTGATTCAGTACCGTATTTGAAGAATAATTAAAAAATATTTTATTAATATTATTATTAATAATAATATTATGTTCATATAAATCCCTAAACCTATGTGGGTCATTCAGTGCAAGACGTGGTGGAGGTTTGATCCTCCGTCTGCTGACCAGACGCACTTCCTATTTGTACTCGCGTACAAATCTTGGTAACCTTAGCACATTTTCCATATAACAGGTCTGCCATTACGTCGCGTTTTTTCTAGCCATTCATTTCACTCATGTAGCTTTAACAAGGTTGTTTCCGCTAAATTACACTACACACAGGTCATAAAAAATCATTAATCTTGGCTGATGTTATTGTTATGCCAGAAATAACTTTAATGGGCATAATTACGCGCCACTTTAGAAGTCAGACGCCTCGACGTGTCCAGTGAAATGCAGTAGACATGACCTGCTATGTAACCTTTGTTCTGTTTCGACACTTAATACGCTATGCGTATCAGAGTGGAATCCAAGCGTAAGTCTTCTTTCTGTGTTAATCTTCGTTTTTTTTTCGATTAACTACGTTAAACAGAGTTTAACTTGCGTTAATTTTGCCTATACTAATCTAACTTAAATTGCAATATCAAATATGAAATTTTGGTTAAGGTTGAGATCGAGTAGAAATAAAGGAGCTTTAATGAGTACGAAAACTCACTTATGTCTACGTATCCGTGTATTCATATACATAGTGTATGTATACACTGCCTTAAATACTGCATAAATGAAACACACACAGACACACACACACACACACAATCGCTGTCTACAGACTTGATTACAAACTTGTAAAGTTTCTCAAAGTTAATAAAAGTTATTTACGTAGATGTAGCAGCAGAGAAGCTGGCAGGAGGAGGTGATGTATTGCTGTGACATGCGCTCACGTCACAGTGTATCGTTCACTAGACACAATGTAGCACCTCCACAGCTTATGCATAATGAAAACATGAGCGAGAGAATTTGGAGAAGGAAAAATATTCTGTTATATCTCTCCAAAAGTTTGTAAAGATATTGTTATAAATTCGTTTATTTCAGCAGATTTTCATTTATGTGAATATATATTTTTTATTTTGTCTTCTGTTTTTTCTATTATTTGCTTTTATTTTTATTTTGTGGGTTTGTTTGTGTACCTTCTTATATACTGAAAGATCACAGGGATTTTACTGATTTAACTGATTTTACAGGGCTGTAAAATCAGTTAAGACGGTAGAATAAGTTAAGACGGTAGAATCAGTTAAGATGAAAGAATAAATTAAGATGGAAGAATCATCTAAGATGGTAAGGATTTTCGTGAGACGATGGTAATGTTGGTGGTTGTGAGGACGGTGATGGTGGTTGTATAATTAAGAGGGTTGGTGAGTTGTGGTAGTGGCGTCGGTATTAGTTGTAGTGGTAGATGAGAGTAGCTGTAGCATCACATCTATGCTCCTGATCTCCCGTTTTCTGTATGTTCATTATATATATATATATATATGTAAGGTTCGTCAGGAAACCGGACAAGTGTTTACTGACGCGGGTCTTAGTCAGATGATGACCCGCAGTTGGAGCTTTTGGTCATCTGACCGAGGCCTTCCGCTGGCTTACCGGTAAACCCCTTTAAAATTATGGTCAATTATAACCATTTTTAATTGGGATTGTGTGTATGTTATGTTAGGTTAGGTTCGTCAGGTATGTGTGTGTCGTGTTGCTTAAATAGCAACGCACTTCTTGCCAAATAAGGCAAGCAAAAATTTATGTATGTAATAATTTCGCAAAGACCATTCTGAACCTAACGAAAAAAATATATTTCATTGTGTTTATTATTAAATTATTGTAAACCTATATAAAATATATTTAGTTGGATTAGGCTAAATTAAATTGCGCTTGTTATAACAAGATTAGGTAAGTTTTCTAAGGTTCTTTTAGTACAAAATTATTAATTTTTATATTAACATGAATGAAAAAAATATATCTTTAAATATGTTGGTCTTTGGTCCCTGTACTAGTCTCTATCTCGCTGGTTCCTGGTCTCTACCGTACTGGTTCCTGGTCTCTATCGTACTGGTTCCTGGTCTCTACCGTCCGGTGATGCTAGACTGTCCAACGTAGCATTGTGGCCCTCTGAGAAGCGGCAGAGGAAAATGATAAGCACTACATGGCACGGAATGGCACTGTCACGGAAAGTAGCCGAGGTCGAAAGCCAGGCACAGCATGGCAATGCCAGGGCAAGCTGGCTAGCGCCACAGAGCCACGGAGGAGACGACTTGGTTGACGCAAATCACTTGACTGCCAGATAGAAAAGATATGAGCCATGTCTAACAGCTGAGAAACTTTGTGAAGTATCGGGTGATGCCTCGCCAGGCAGACGCACCACACTCCAGTGCCTGGCAAACGAGTGCCTAGCGAGGCTTCGCCAAGACGGGACAAGGAGGGGCCGAGCTGGAGCACTATAGAAGCAGCGGTTAATCGCCCTCTTCCGTCGTTTCTAAGATCGGGAATAGGCAGAAAACGGCGGGGAACGAGGACGAAGCGATTCTCAGAAGAGCGAGAAGAGAGGGGAAAAGGGGCGAAGTAGGGCTGAGAGGGGCACAGCGAGGCAGGATTAGGGCGGGGAAGATTGAAGAGGAGCAACTAGCGACAGGAGTAATATAAGTAACATTCTGCTGTACTGTCACCGAGAGAGACAATACTACGTCACAGATTCTAAGGTCGCAGGAAGGAAGCAAAACAGGGAAGGGAGGGGAAATACAGGAAAAGGAGGGGAAAGACAGATAAGGGAGGAACAGTCTGCGACAGTGGTAATGCCAGTCTCCCACCTCCTTCAAGGAAGCTGGGACACAATGCTACATCATCAACGTAGAGCCAACAATCTTCAGCACAAATCTGGTGTTTACATCTCGCATCAGCGAGGCTTCCACCGTAAGCATCGCTCCAGGTTTTCCTTCAACATTTTTAGAGGAGACCGGTGAACTGGACCGGAAGTTACGCGCAGGGATAGTTCTGGCCCCCAGGGAAGGAGAAGGTTCCAGGGAAGGGGATAGGTCCCTGAAAAGAATAAGTCACTTGGAGAAACAGAAGTCAGTAAGGGAGGGAGAGATCTCTAAAAAGAGTGAAGAGAGAGAGTGTGTGTGTGAGCGCGAGTGTAAATGAGAGTTTGAGTGTAAGAATGAGTGAGTGGCTTCCCATTGCAGAGATACAAAATATTTCAAAAGATAAACATGGAGTCTACTCCCGAAACAATGCAGCATCCTGTAGCATAGTTCCCCCTCCTCTCTCTCTTGGCACATAGATATGAACAATAGGTCTTAATCTAGGTACAAGTAAATAGTATTCTCCGTAACCTTGTGAATTTTTTATGCATAGTGGTAATGGTGCCAATATCATATGCTTAAAATCAAATAAAAAGTAAATACAAAAAAAAATCATCAAAAACTATTTAAAAGTCCATAAATACAAAATAAGCAATTGCGAGAATAGTTTGACATTGCTTTGAAAAAAAAAGCATCCATTATCCAAATCATATTTAAACGTGACAAAACATATCCTCCGACACCGGCCGAGGCTGGCCGAGCACTGAGGCTGGGAGTCACTGTTGCGACTTCGTTCATGGAGGTAACTCAGTGTTGCCACTGTCCTAATCTGACGAATATTTTAAGTTAATAAACAAAACAAACAAATGAAGTGCATTCAAAATTTATTATCTCTATACTTTACGGGTTGATGTAGGACAAGTGATGTCATCAATGAAAAATTTTAATTACCAATAAAAAAAAGGGCTTAGAGTTATCAGAATGAAGGAATCTCGCAGCAAGTTTTCTGCTCACAAATAGGAAAAATTAAATATATTTATTTCTCTTATCATTGACTTATTCCAAATATATAACACAAATCCAGGGGAAGATACCATGGCACACACTAGCTGAAAGCTGACCTTCGAGGCTTTATACATTATATATATATATAAGGGGTGATAGGAGAAGAAAATATTCAAACAGCTCCGGGGAGAACCTCGAGTTTTCCCTGAGATACGTTTATTGTCTTCTCTGAGGATGAGGTCCCAATAAAGTTCCAGAGGTTTGGGACCTTTAAAAAAAAAAAAAAAAAAA
>WNWK01003277.1:0-70000 GCA_009830355.1 Cherax destructor
ATATTGGCAAATTTTGCCGAGAATAAAATGGTTTTGGAGCGAGATCAATAGTCAGAAAGCAAGGCGAGCAAATAGACTTAGTTTAAAACAAAAGGAGGAATTGAAGACATTCACATAAGGTCCACTTTCCCTACCAGGTTATGCTGTACAATTCATGTTATTGGATGGCAAATCCTAAGGGGTTATACAATACATATATCCTAAATTTTCCAGCTTACCACTCCTCAATGAGTGTAATATACTGTATGATTAATATTGCAAGTCCATTAATAGGTTCAAAACAACATTAAAATAGCTCCAATCACTTCCACAATGCAAGACCCCTAAATATAATACACGTAACTACACAAGTACACCTACCATCTGACTTACGACCTGCTCAACATACAACCACTCGACTTAAAACCATGTTTTCTATGCAAATGTTCTGGGAAATAAACAACTGTTTGTGATGTACACAGTGTTTCTTCTAAACCTTACAGTATAAAATACAGTACTAACAGCATAAAAAGTAAGTAAAAAATGAAATACCAAAATAAAACAATAAAATAAAATCATTACAATAACTGTGATGTTGATATTCACTAGTAAGGTTTGACTTACGACCGGTTGGTCGGAACCAAGCTCGGTCGTAAGTCGGATGGTAGGTGTAGTTACTAGTCATCCCTCCCATTATTTTAAAAGCATTCCTTACAAAGAAAGCCTAACTCACTAACCCATTTAAGTAAAAGAGCTCACTTGTGTATGCTGGATGCAAGCTCTGTAGTGTAGTAGCTTTCTCTTGTTAACACTGGCCATTTCCCACTGAGGTAAGGTGACCTACCAAAAAAATTTCATTCAACCACTATTGCCAGAAAGTGTGTTGACATCACAGTTCAGAGAGTCGTTTAACCTGCAACATCCTCACCCTTCCTTTAGAGTCCAAGCACTGGATATTCTCTGGTAGCTTTGAAAAAAAAAGGACCGCCAGTGTCAAATATTTAACATTTCCATTTCATACTCATATGGCAGGATGGTAGTGCCTTACTGATAGTGGCTGTCTACTACCCTACTTATTACCTATGCTGTATGACCCTTATGGGTTTAATGGTTGGTTATGATTATAATAACTTACTTCAAACATAACTAATTAATTTTTTATAACTATATAAACATCTAACAAGTTAAGTAAAAGGACACAAGTGCAACTAATGTGACACTTTATTGTGGCAACGTTTCACTCTCCAGGAACTTTGACAAGCTCCTGGAGAGTGAAACGTTGCCACAATAAAATGTCACATTAGTTACACTCATGTCCTTTTACTTAATCTATTGTCGGTAATTCTACCAACATTAATACAATCTAACAAGTTTTTTTAATATTTGAAGAGATACACGAGGACATATTTATTAGAGAATGTTTTAGTCCTGGGACCTTGATCACTTCTAACATACAAAGTGTCAAGAATAAATGTACAATGGACCCCCGGTTTACGTACTGCTCAAAACTCGACCAATTATGTAAGTGTTCTAAATGTCGATAACGAGGTATGCCACGAAACAACTAAAGTGGCAAATTGTTTTAATTCATACTACACAACTGTCGCATCAACACTAGTAAGTAAGCTACCAGCTGCATCAAATACCTTTAATAGGCCTGTTAGTATACTCAGTGTAATATCCAAAATTCTAGAGAGGGCGGTGTACTGTCAAGTAGTTAAATATCTTAGTGACAACAACATTCTTCATAGTTACCAATCAGGCTTTAGGAGATCTTACTCAACCGACACCTCCCTAATTAATCTGATGGATTACATGAGAACTGAAATGTCTATAGGGAACCTCATAGGAATGGTAACTTTAGACTTGCAAAAGGCCTTCGATACTGTCAACCACAATATATTATGTAAGAAACTTCAAGCTATCGGCATAGGTTCCATAGACTGGTTTAAGTCCTATCTTAGCAACAGGAAACAAATTGTCAAAATCAACAAAACGGAATCAGAACCACTGCCGATAGCATGTGGAGTTCCCCAAGGTAGTATTCTGGGTCCTTTATTATTCCTGTGTTATGTAAATGATATGCCCATCAGTGTCAAGTGCAAACTCCTACTTGTATGCAGATGACAGTGCTCTGTTAGTGTCAGGTAAAGACCCACAAGATATAGCTAATGTATTAACACTGGAAAAAGAGGCCTGCAGCAAATGGTTAGTAGACAACAAACTATCGTTACATCTAGGGAAAACAGAAGCCATACTCTTTGGCACGAAATATAAACTGAGAAGGGTAAATAATTTTAAGGTCCGGTGGTATGGGGAATCCATCACTTCAGTTTCCTCAGTAAAATATCTGGGAATCTCCTTTGACCCATGCATGTCAAGAGAATTGATAGGGAACAGTGTAGTAAAGAAAGCGAATGCCAGACTGAAGTTCCTCTACAGACAAGCACAGTGTCTACCTACTGAGGCTCGCAGGACCCTATGTCTAGCCCTTATACAATGTCATATTGACTACGCTTGCTCTTCATGGTTCTCTGCCTTTGACAAAAAAACTGAAAGATAAACTGCAAATCACCCAGAACAAAATGGTAAGATTCATCCTGGACCTGGGTCCAAGAGAGCATGTAGGCCAGGATGAATTACAACAACTAGAAGAAACTCAATAAATTTTTCTAGTATTGTTATTATACTAGTATAGCATCAACATACTGTAACTTGAAATAAGATATACAACTAGATTAAACCAATTTCTCTTGTATTGTCTTTTAATAGTATGTATAATCATATTTTAATTTAAAATAATACAGAACTAGAATAAACTCAATCAATTTCTCTAGCATTAAGTACTTAGTGAACAAGTCTTTAGAATAAACTGCCCCTAATGCCATGGCATGCCAGTGGCTCTCCTTGCATTACAGTTTTATAATTGTAACTACCAATAACAGTGTACACTTGTAACATGCATCGAAATAAAATATTATTATTATATTATTATTAATTGGATATGCTGAATATTGAAGACAGAGTAAAACAACTTAAATTAAATCAAGTTTATACAATTGCTCATAGACAGTGTCCAGAATATCTTTCTGCCAATTTTGTCAAGGATGGGAACCAAAGCAGTCATAGTACTAGGGGCAGAGAGCACAACTTTGTAGTACCCACAGTCAGTGGCCAGGCTTCAAACACCTTTTATTGTACAGCAATAAAAGAATGGAACAGACTGCCTGCACATGTCAAAGCCAGTCATAGCATGAGCCAGTTCAAGAAGAGAACCAAAAGGTACCTAATGAATGTAGCGACAGAAAGGGAGGAGAATGATTTTTTATTTTTTTAGCTAACACACATGTATATGTAAATAACTCTTTTTACCTTATTCCTAGTACAGTGGTCCCTCAGTTTTCGCCGAAAATTCGTTCCAGAATGCTGCTCAAGTGCCATTACCGAACGAATTTACTTCCTTAAGAAATAATGTCACGTAGGTTAGTCTATTTCAGACCCCCAAAAATACACTTGCAACAGCACTTACGAAAATACACTTACATAAATGTTCGAGTTTGGAGATGACCGAAAACCGAGGGACCACTGTATACATATATCCTTTATAATATAATAACATATATATTCTACAATGTATAATATTAAGGTATTAAAAGGACCCCAATGGAAATAAGTCACTCTGACTTTTTTGGGTTATCCTAGGTTTCTACACATATGCTGCTATGTATGATAATCTATGTAAATGTATTTGTGTATACCTGAATAAACTAACTAACTTACTTTGTAAATGCATTTTTGGGGGTCTAAAAGGACTAATCTAATTTACGTTATTCCTTATGGGAACAAATTCGTTTGGTAACGGCACTTGAACAGCATTCTGGAACGAATTAATTACGTAAACCGGGGTCCACTGTATATAGGCATTTAGTGAGGGCTCAAGATAGCCCATGAGGTGACCTGAGGTGGGCAGAGATTAATCTGGTCAAGTATCAGGAGTACCAGTATTTTCAGTATATTGTAGCTCCCAGGACTGAAATGTTTTCATAATACAGTGGACCCCAGAGTTTCGACCACCTCAAAACTCGAACAATTATGTAAGTGTAATATTGTAAGTGCTTTTGTAAGTGTATTTTTGGGGGTCTGAAACTGACTAACCTACTTTACATTATTCCTTATGGGAACAAATTCGTTCGGTAATGGCACTTGAACAGCCTTCTGGAATGAATTATGGCCGAAACTCGGGGGTCCACTGTATGTCCCAGTGTTTGCTTACATGGCTTATTTTTAATCACATTGGCTTTACAAAGCCATCCATGACTGCCACTAACTTCTCTGATACAAAGCATTTCAGTGTTGCACTTACCCCAGGTATTGCTGCTTGGATACACTCGTGGACCCTCGGCGTTGCTGTGCAACAAAACTAATCCTGTTAAGCTATCCTCATGGCATTTCAATTTAATATTGCACATCACATGGAACAACCTAAATATGGAGAACTGGGTTAAATACCAATCAATACTTGGACATCAAAACATTACTGCTATATAATTCCGACTAGCTGAACGAGTCAAGACAGAAAGACGTTGTCCATGCGTCTCACTCGTCCAATACTTGGATTACATTTATACAGAACTTAGGGACAGCCTGTACGATATGCCTCTTGACTATTCTGTGATTTTTATTTCCTTCAAAGGACATGCCAGGGCTCTTCATCCAAGGAAATGGACCCAATTACTTTATATTTATGGGGAGTGCACTAAAAGCAGAGGTTCAATAGCACTTTGTTTAATGGTAGAATAACCTCTAATTCCTTGGATAAAGAACTCTTCACTATCTAGACTACCCCTATCCTTAAAGGAAGAGACTTCATATTTATGTATGTAATAATACATATGAGCAAGGGGCTAGTAACCCCTTCTCCTGTATACATTACTAAATTTAAAGTGAGAAACATTTTCCTTTTTAGGTCACCCTGCATCAGTGGGATGCAGCTGGTTTGTTGAAAAAAAAATTACATATACTATAAGTAAAACGAAATTCAAACAAATCAACTGACAAACACTGATACTTGTAATGTACACACCTTTCTATATGAAAAATGCCTTAGACCTTTCACATGCATACTATCACAGTCCTTAAATGTGTTATCCCTTCCTAAAGCATCCTGCGATATATACCTCTGATGGGTTTCAAGTTTTAATACTCCTACAGCCCATCCTTGGGCCAGGCTTGTCTGGTGATCCTTATGAAATGTAAGAGCTTAATAAAGATCCTGATGGAGACACCTCTATGAAACCTGCCAGTTCTTGTGACCACAGTATCCAGCTGAAGGACTCTCCTTACTGTTGTACATAACACACCATTGCACTTTGATACAATCAGTAGGGAATGTCACAACTGTTGGAATATTGCTGCAGTCACCAGAGACAAGTTCTTGGTTTCTAGTGCAATCCATTTTTCTGTGATGGTCACTGCAGTTACTTGGGAAGCTCTACCTGACATGAAAAGGAAACGTGTGAAGCATGTTTTAGAATAAATAGAAACCACAAATTCTCATTTAACAACAATCAGAACCCACAAAAACACAGTCAATACTTCCTGGAAACTTTACCTGGTGTGTGCCTCCAGAATTAAGTGAGCAACACTTACCAAAACCTCACTTAAGACATGTCACTAATGGAACTGGAAGCCACAAGTCCACAAAGAAACCCCATCTTCACAGACAACACACTCAAAAAGACAGTACCACATGAACGACTATAACAATACATTACTTCCGTGATTTTGATTCTCTCTCAAGTGCTTCAGAATACCATTACCTGTTAACAATTCTGGAGACCACTGTCTCATCAATACTTGGTGTTAGCCACTTATCTTTGAACACTTATCTTGAACACCAAGGTAAGGTCATAACCCCCCTTTCCCCAAGAAAATAAAAGGGGGAAACAAAGACATTCAATCATTGTCTTGCCAGAAGAGTGCAGACATCACAAATACATGAAGCTTTCTTATAAAGCTGTTTTATATAGTTATATTTTTTCCAAATGCAACTAAAAAAGTGTGCATCCAAAATTGAATAGCACAATAATAAGCACATACTTTGAAGGCCTTTTCAGTTTTGGATATACTTTCTCAATCGCATTTACAAAAAACTACTATAAACACGAGGTTTATAAAAAGAGCTGATTAATTAATTTTGTATATTCACAAATAAAGACAACCAATATGAGTCTCAATATGCTACATGGTGGAGATGCAGCACTACATAGTGTTTCAGTGACCACATACTAAGAAAAATGTTAATCTTTTTATACCATGTTTACATTTGGGAGAAGACAAGTGAATAAACACTAGGACATTCTTGTTAGAAAACATTTCAGTCCTGGGACCTTGATCAAGGCCCCAGGACCGAAATGTTTTCAAATATGTAAATATGTTTTAGTGTTTGTTCATGTGTCTTTAAACCAATTTATTGGTATCTATTACCAAGGTTTATACCACATTTGGGAGAAATCAGTTTTAACATCATTCTACTAGATATTTATTCATCAACCAATATACTGTACATACAATTTCAGAGGACTACTCTGCTTTACAAAGTCAATCCTCCCTACAACAAGATAAATCATTTACTTGCAATAATTGGCATTAACACGAGCAAGGGCTAATAGTATTTACATAAACAACTTCTTAAGAATAATCCCAGAAGGCCAAACCTTGCAAGATGGAATAAATATTGTGTTCACTGGAACAAAGTTAGAAATGCAAAGGCATCAGCAACATAAAATATTATTTAGTGTTTAACTATTTCCACACTGACAAGTTATGCTCAAACTTAAAATACAACAGCTAACTGGTACACACATCATGGTTCATACAACAAATGGTTGTAAAGTCACTTCTGGCTCAATCTAATTACAGTAGTCCTCTTCCTATCTGCAGGTGATACATTCCAAGATCTACCATGGATGCCTCAAACCGTGGATAGCGAACTCTACATATAAGTCATTTTTTGTTTACATACTTGTGGTAAAGTTGGTAAATTCCGCAAAGTCAAGAATTAACACTTCTTCACTGATGGGAAGCACTTCTTGGCTTCTCTTAGGCTTTGAAGAACTGCCACCATCACTACTTTTGCACTTTGGGGCCATTATCAAGCAAAATTAAGGGTTATTTTCGGGTCACTGTAAACTGCAGATAATTGGAACCAAATCCACAGATACAGGGGTTCTACTGTATAATAAAAACATTACTCCCTAAAAATGTTTTAAAAACTTGACAATTATGCAACAAATCACTTGTTGACCTAATATGAAATACTGAGAGATTGGCTTATTTTCTCCATTAAAGGCAGCTCAATTTTTCATTATCAAAAAGCACAAATATAGCTGGTGTTTGGGATCCCTCTCTCAGTTCTTCCTTGATGCTCCAACAGCTTAGTTATGATTATAATAACGATACTCCAGGACATACAATAACCTTATCTCATGTTTGTTCACCAGAGACTGTTTGTTGTAATTTGCTGCAGCCATCGTACAGTAGAGCCTCAACATTCACAAGCCGAGTATTACGAAATGAACCTACTTTTGCTTTTATAATCAGAGCTGTGTTCCCAAACTATAATATTCTGTATCTAATTTCATTTACTTTTTTTCATAAAAGATTATTTACAAAATATATTACAGTCGCTACTACTCCTTTTTACTAACAAATAGTACTGTATTCAATAGTACGTTGTTAAATTCATGTATACTACATGTTAATTCATAGGGGAAGTGGAGAAGAATCCTTCCTCCATAAGTCATGCATGTCGTAAGAGGCGACTAAAATGACGGAGCAAGGTGCTAGTAACCGCTTCTTCTGCATAAATTACTAAATGTAAAAAGAGGAAAAAACTTTCTTCTCTTCTCTTTAGGGTCACCTGCCTTGGTGGAAGATGACTGTGTTAAAAAAACATGTTAATTATTACATGGAACTAACCTACAGTAAACATGTGGTGGCCAGAAGTCCCATCGTCTCACTGTAGAGTAAACCCTTGATATAATGAAATTCTATATAATAAGACTTCAGGAATATGGAACATAATTTGCTGGACCAATCGATTCAGAAACAACGAAGTCCAATGTTTACAGAATTGTTCGTTATTGTTACAGTCATGGTAAAACACACACTTCTCTATCCACCACAGTTACCATCACTTGCAACCTGCTCCTCCCTATTAGTCCATACTCCCACTCTTTCTTATATACAGTCTCTGCAGAAAAAAAAAAAGTTGGAAAAAGATTCATAAAATACACAAAACATTTCAAACATTATCAGGAAACTTTGAAAATACTAGACATCAATATCTAGTCATCTGACCTTTTGCTTTCATTATCTTTTTAATCCTTTTTAGCCTGATACACAACTGGCAGCAAATTTTTTTATCTGCATTTTTTTTTTTTTAGGAAACTGTAGTAACAAATTACTCTACATATACGTACTCACCTAGTCATGGACCGGGCCACGGGGGCGCTGACCCCTGAAACACCCTCTACATACACCACTTCCTAATTTCTCAGTGTATGGTATGTGGGTGGGTACCTTGACTGTCCCCACTCCCTCACTGTTATAGCAAGAGTTCAACGTGCTGGGTATATAGGGTGGGAAGGTAGTAGTGAGGATAACTGTGTGGCATCAACTCGCACTGCCCTACACCTCACCCACGTCATCCAACACACAGGCAGCAGTCACAGTGGTTGCCACTCAACATAGTTCTCAACCAATCTTTCATAAAATCTCTACACATACACAAAATACCAATGCATTTGTTAAAAAACCCTCCAAAAAAACATTTACAACTGAGCCTTAAGAAAATCATAAATATTAAATTTAGAGTTCTTGACCAATCTTTATCAAACAAGTGTGAGCTCTGTATACATGAATACCATAAATATACATAGAGTATGAATGTATTTGATAAAAAATAACCAAGAATACATATATTTATAATTCATCCTTAAGCAAATTGCAAATATTAAATCTATAATTCTTGACCAAACAAAATGTGAGCTCTCTATACATGCATAAAATGTATATACACACAGTATAACTGCATTTGGAGACGAATGGTTTTTGGGACCTGACGAGCTGTTGGAGTGCGAGCAGGGTAATATTGTGTGAAGGGATTCAGGGAAACCAGTTAATTGATTTAGTTGGACTTGAGTCCTGGAAATGGGAAGTACAATGCCTGCACTTTAAAGGAGGGGTTTGGGATATTGGCAGTTTGGAGGGACTTCTAAACTGTCGTATTCTAAGCTCCTCTGCAAAGACAGTGATTATGTACGAGTGAGGTGAAAGTGTTGAATGATGAAAGTATTTTCTTTTGGGGATTTTCTTTCTTTTTGGGTCACCCTGCCTCGGCGGGAGACGGCTGACTTGTTGAGGAGAAAAAAAAAAACTGCATTTGGTAAAAAAAAAAAAAAAAAAAAATAGTTTCAATATTTGCACTGATGGTAACTGCAGATCAGCATTCGTAACTAAGCAATTGGGTTACAGAGTGCCAATATTGCAAGTCTGACTTTTACTGCTCAAGCTTAAAGCTTCGGGTATACCAGTGTCAAAAATTTTCACCACAAATTAACATTGCTATGCATTATACATAGACAAACTAATAAATTGGAAGCCTAACCACAAAACATGCGAGCTCTCTCCTGTATGCCATAATTGACCTTACATGTCGCTTTGACCTCTGACACACACCTAGTGTGTCATTTTGAACTTGCCTATAAATAATTTTAAAAAGTCACTTCAAAATTTACCTCTTCAAGCAAAATGTTGCATTTATGTATGAATTTTTTATTGTACACCTAAATCACTATCAATATTGATGGCCCAAGACTTCAAGCTGCTACCACCAGATATCACAAACATTGCTACAAGTTTTCAAGAGGAAACTGAACCAATGTCTCTGCCTAGTGCCACATTAACCAAATTGTGACACTTTTGTGTGCCAGTAGCCTCCTTCCACCAATAGTATGAGAGAGCCAAGTGGGAGGTGGTTGTTAGAGGTGATAATGCAGTTTTGGTGTCAAGTGGCTTTAAATATTTTGTAACTGTTGACATTGTGCAGTGTGGAACCTACATAAAAGTGAATTCATAATTTCACACGAAAGCCGCATCCATTTCCTAGAAGGGCCACATGCGGCCCTCAGGCCTCAGGTTGGGGACCCCCGGTCTAGGTAAACAGGCAATCAAGGCAGCAACCAGGTCTCAGACCAGACTTCAAGGGAACAAGAACCCTAAAACCACCTACAGATAAGCTAAAATTTATGTTAAATATATTAACTTCATTAGCTTAAGAGATTGCATTGCCATATTTTTAGTTTTTCTTGGTAAAGACTAATGATCTTCAAGTCAACCATAATTACATACAAGATATTTTGGATCCACAAAGTTTTGTTCAAACTTTCAAAATCAAAACATATTGATAGACCAGGTTAACTCACTTCGGTTGGACCCTCAAATTTACATTGTTCCTTATTGGCAGAATTCCATTATTTAAATTTTTTTAATAATGGTAACCTATAGATATATGCAACTATTCACAATTTTTTTGGCCTTGACAAATACAATACAGTGGACCCCCGGATTACGATGGCATCGGATTACGCTAAATTCGGTTAGCGATACATTTTTCCATAAAAATATTGGCTCAGTTTATGATGATCCGCTCGGAATACGCTATTCGTCTTGGACGCGTACACGTACGTGCCCTGGGACAGCAGTGCCATTGTTTACCAGCGAGTGAGCGCCACTGCCGCCACCCACGCATTCATACCATACATTTTGTCATTTTTCCACTGTTTTTAGTGCCTGCAACTGCTAAATAAGCCACCATGGGTCCAAAGAAAGCTCCTAGTGCCAGCCCTGTGGTAAAGAACATCAGAAATACGGTAGAAGTGAAGATCATTGCACAATGGACAGATGTGCAAGGCTTTATGGATGAATATCACCCTAACAAAGCTGTTGCAGGCCATGCTGGCAACATGTACAATGACAACGTGGTGTCCCATTTCAGGGATGTTTTAAAGAAATGCCAGACACAGAGCTCCCTGGACAGATTTTTGGTTAGAGGGGTCCAGTGACTCTCAACCTGGTCCTAGTGGCATTAAAAGAAAAAGGCCAGTAACCCCAGAAAAGAACTTGGTACCTGCAGTGTTAATGGAAGGGGATTCCCCTTCCAAACACTAGCATACTACTCCTTCCTCCCCCCTCCTTCCTTCTTCCACACATCAACAACTCTTCAATAAAGGTAAGTGTGAAGTTAATACAATAGTTGTAATTTATATATACATGTACTGTGTAAGTTAATGTGTAAAAAATATTTATTTTAATACTTTTGGGTGTGTGAAATGGATTAATTGAATTTCCATTATTTCTTATGGGGAAAATAGATTCAGATTAAGTTATTTTCGGTTTAAGTTAAGCCCTCTGGAACGGATTAATAGCGTAATCCGGGGGTCCACTGTACTGATAATTAACTATGCCATTTCATTCAAAATAAGACCACTGGATTCCATGATTGAATCTCTCTCTTACTGTGATTCAATAATAACCAGATTATTGCAATGTTTACAAACATATGATCTTTTGAAGAACAAAAGAACCTAAATCTGAAATAAAATTGATTATGTTGACAAATTTTTATATTGCTTGCAAAATCTACACAACTTGCTAGTCCAACTGTATGCATCCTGTCCTCTAAGTTAGACAACATAGGGTATACCAAAGCTTTAAGCAAAGACAGTGTTCCCTCTGCTGCAAACATAAGCCACCAATCTATGTTATATGTTGTTGCAAGTTAGCTGTCAAATATAGATTCAGGAGATTACTTCAGTGCCTGAGCTCTGAGGATGGGGTGGTGGTATGTTGCAGTTTTTTAACTGTATTGTAGACACACCTCTGGTAAGACAGTGATGGAGTAAATGGTGATGAAAGTGTTTCTTCGTTTTCGGGTCACCCTGCCTCAGTGGGAAACGGCCAATGTGTTAATAAAAAAAGAATAAAGACAAACTTGTAGTCTACACAGTTTAGGTTTTTCTTGATTTAACAAAGCTGAATCCTGAGTAAAATTCTGGTTTTAAAATAAAAGCTTGTTCGGTATTATTTGCCATTATATCATACAAATTATTATTATAATCAAAAAGAAGCGCTAAACCACAGGGGTATATCATACAAAAATAACCCGCACATAAGCCTTTCTCCACGTGTGGGTTATTTGTGTGTTGTTCCAGTCACAATATTGTAAATTTTTGTTCTTCATTGTTATTTTATCTATTGTATAAGCCAACAAGGGTCTTATCTACTGTAGTGTTGTAATCTAGCAAGCATCAACAATTCCCACTGTTGTATTTCCTATTCATGATTTTCTCCCGATATCTCTATTTCTGGCACAGTTATATTATTATATTTATAAATGTACATGCAAGATATCAGGTACATCTTGCTATTTTTACTTACATTTAGGTCACACTTACATATTCATGAACACACACATGTATAAATGCCTATCCGAGTTTTCTTCTATTTTCTTAATAGTTCTTGTTTTTATTTATTTCATATCCATGGGTAAGTGGAAAAGAATCCTTTCTCCATGAGCCATGTGTGAGGTAAGAGGCCACTAAGGGGCTATTAACCCCTTCCCCTGTATAAATTACTAAATTTAAGGAGAAAAACTTCAGTTTTTTCTTTTAGATCACCCTGCCTCAGTGGGATATGGCTGGTGTGTTGAAAAAAAGCATATTATTATTATTACGATTATTATTATATGTTTATGAGCAACCACTAAGCTCGGTAGGGGTCATACCGAGCCTGGGGAATTAGAAGTTGGACAATCAAGTTTAATCCAAGCATGGGCAGGATACCTCAAAGTCCTCTCACACCAGCACTTCACCAGCATCAAGGCACTGCTTTCCCTTCCACCTTCCAAAAGTTAAACCAGCGGAATCAACTCAGCAATGATAAAATGCAAGCAGACTACATACAGGGGTTCAAAAATAGATATGACTGGGTTCAATCACATCAGGTCAAAAGAGACAGGACCAAGAGCTTGAGCACACCCTTTGAAAGTTGGAAACAGGTACTGCATATACTATAAAAGAGCTTTCAATGTGCTATTCAATTTTGGATGTACAGTTCTCTTTCAATCAAATTTACAAAAAATGCCCTACAGAGCTTTATAAGAGGCACGACTATATTTACATTCAAAATAACATTCTGCAATGTTCAATATTTCGTAAGTAAGATCCCCCAGTTTTGGTGCACTAATGTGGAAATTAAACTTAAAATATATTCTCAGGATATACAAATTTTCACCATAAGTCACAGTGACAGATTATGCTACTGAAACACACTATACAAATTTACACACACTGACATTTCCAAAATTATACATATGCATAAAATGGACACCAGATTAGGTTTCAAGAAGAGGATTTTTTAAACACAACTGACTGATGTAAACTAACAAAAAGGACTACAAATGCAGTTTGTGAATATCCATTTTGAAAAGTCTATCACATTTATTTATTCTGTCACAATTGCTGTGTGCACGTGGTTATGTACGTTTATGTGTATCACACACACACGAGGCAAGTGTACACTTTTCGGCAAGCAACATTACCAAGGTAAGACTAGGTGATTATAATTATATTCATGGGAAAGTGCTAAGCCTGCAGGGGGCACACAGTGCTTTGGGAACAGGAAGTAATTGGGTCTGATCCAATTCCCTGGATCAAGAGCCCTTCACCAGCATCAACGACTAGGTGAATCAACTCTATTTTCATTCAGACAATATCAACAGTACTGGAATGTCAGTTTCAAGTAGGAATTTATAGGGTCTTTTAAGGCAAAAATTGCATCATAGAATATAAAACAATTCAGAATTGGATACAACCTACAATGTGTTGACACTTCAAGCAAGTGTCTTATAACAAGAAATAAATAGCAACATCTTTGGCTACTGATTAATGTATCAATATAATAATGGTACACAATACCAACAAGGAGAGCAAGATGCGCGTTCAGGTTTGGTATCTTTATGCCAAGATGATTTACCTGCTCAGCAGGTATTGTTATTCTAAATACAGAAAATACACACAACCCTCACATAGGAGAAACAAACTATGTTGTTTCGGTCTGTGGAGACAAAGAACCTTGTCCGTGGAAGCAAAGAGGGAAATGTATGAGAGTATAGTTATATCAACACTCTTATATGGGTGTGAAGCATGGGTGGTGAATGTTGCAACAATGAGAAGGCTGGAGGCAATGGAGATGTCATGTCTGAAATCAATGTGTGGTGTGAATATAATGCAGTGAATTCGTAGTGTGGAAATTAGGAGGAGGTGCGGGATTACCAAGACTATTATCCAGAGGGCTGAGGAGGGGTTGTTGAGGTGATTTGGACATGTAGAGAGGTTGGAACAAAGTAGAATGACTTCGAGAGTGTATAAATCTGTAGTGGAGGGAAGGCGAGGTAGGGGTCGGCCTAGGATAGGTTGGAGGGAGGGGGTAAAGGAGGTTTTGTGTGCGAGGGGCTTGGACTTCCAGCAAGCATGCGTGAGCATATTTGATAGGAGTGAATGGAGACAAATGTTTTTTTTGACGTGCTGTTGGAGTGGAAGCAAAGTAACATTTATGAAGGGATTCAGGGAAACCGGCAGGCTGGACTTGAGTAGTGGAGATGGGGAGTACAGTGCCTGCACTCTGAAGGAGGGGTGTTACTGTTGCAGTTTTATAACTGTAGTGTAAGCATGCCTCTGGCAAGACAGTGATGGAGTGAATGATGATGAAAGTTTTTCTTTTTCGGGCCACCCTGCCTTGGTGGGAAACGGTCGATGTGTTAATAAAAAAATAATAAACTAACACACGAAAGAAAGGGAGCCAGTATATATAGTTTGACAAGTTAATGGTCCTCGGACCGAAGCATTGTCACGAGTTTCTTTCTCCTACATGTGGGTTATTTGTGCACTGTTCCAGTCATGGTATTTTGCTTTTGTGTTCTTTAAATAGAGGAGATAACAAGATATAGATATAAGGTGATCAGTCCCCAGTCTTCAAGGATGAGGGACTGATCACCTAATATCTACATCTCATTAAGTTGTCTGCATTTTGACTGAAGAAGCCTAAGCAAGAGAAAAATCTCATCAACAGGGATACCTGAATGTTGCACGTGTCATGCTCATCCGCTGATTAATGGGCAAGTATCACAAAAGGATATATGGCAGAGACCAGGACATTCATTCGTCGATTCAAGGGCGACATGCCCACAGGATGTCATAAAATACATACAAAACATAAGCTTTCTTTGTGATCATGTTTTGCTCCTTGTAAAACTGTATCAAGGCTGACTTGTAGAACTATATCAAGGATGACTTGTAGAACTGTATCAAGGCTGACTTGTAGATGAATAAGACATGATACTCAAGTGTTGCACATGTATCTTATTTACCTACTTGTCAGCTTCATATACCATTAATATATAAAGCTTACTTGATGAAGCTCTACATAGAGTGAAACTATCTCAATAAAAGCTTATTCTGCATATATGTTTAAAACTCCAAACTCACTCATCTTAAGCCTTTCTTGAAATTATAAAAGAAAATTCTGTATGAAAATTGAAAATAAGCTTTGTATCCTTGCCTGAAAAGACTACTGATGCTCAACCTAAACAAACTAAACAATTTTACCCCTTAAAAATAAATTGACCAAGTTAAGTGTTCCTACAAAAATCACAAAACTCCTGATTTAAGTAATGATATGGATCAGGAGGGTGGGCCACCTCTATCACCCAAACTAATTTGATTTAGCATGTTTACAATAGAACAAATACTATATATACAAATTTCACACACACAAAAAAAAATCACCGACTTGCACAGGGTACGTATATACACTAGTATAATACAAAGCTATACAAGTACTTTACCTCCTCTGCCCATACAATATTATATCATTGGTTCACTACAATTTGGAATCATAAAGGAATATTTCACCATCAGAAAAAAAAAGAATTGCTGTTAACTTGTAAGCATATATAATAAACACGAGTATAGCTTAAAATTTCTCTGTTACTATTAGTGGGGAGCTATAAGCTACTGCTGTAATCTGCCCACCTGTGTTTGGGCATTAAGCAAACAGCTGGGTACTGTTGTATTGTGCCCATCTGGCATATGGGCACCAATCAAGCAGAGCCAAATGCTGCTGTACTATGCCCCAATGTACAGGTATTGATCGAGCGACAGCTGGCTACTGCTGCACTATGCCCTGTGTACGGGTATTGATCGAGTGGCAGCTAGCTACTGCTGCATTCTGTCCACCGGTGTACTGTCATTGATCAAGACACTGCATGAGAGGCACTGAGGTCGTGGGTTATGTACAATGCCATGTTGCTCATTGTTGTTCTTTCTCACATGGAACAGATTTCCAATTGTCTACAGAAGTCCCCTGATCCCTCAAAGTCTAGTCATATTGTTAAATGCTCATTATAAACAATAAATACAAAAAGGAAAAAAAAATGTAAAGAATGTAATAAATATTCCCACCTCAATTTTTGTCCATTTGTTTTATGTGCCAAAAACTGTATTGCACAAGATGGGACTAGAGCTGAGTGGTCAGCTTTCTGCTTTCCACACTGATTGCCCACACCTGAGTGGATGACTCAGAGGGCAGGGAGTGAAAGAAAACTGGAACTCACGGACACTATTCAAGATACAGGGGGCACAGTCTCACTTGGAATTAATTAGTTCCTGTTCCACAATAGTTTCACTGTCATGATACCAAAGTATATAGCCTTTCTTTTATCTGGGTGTTCTAATTGTTGCATATTGTAAGATAAATTAAGTATCTGATAAGCAACAAGTAGTCAAAGGTTTCTACAGTCTTCACGAATGAACACTGTACCAGAATTTCACCGCATTAAATTTTCATGTGCCAGCCTGATCCTTGCTTCTGTCATGTTGGGAACGAGTTTTGAAAACAAGTCACGGATAAATGCATCGGTAACTCCAGGACTTGATCGCTCGGCCGACTCGAATGCTGACTTGAGTTCCTCGATGGCATCTGTGCGGTGGGAATCTCCACCTCGACCAGAGTGTCGGTGACGCCGTTGAAGCTGTAAGAGGAAACATTACAACAATAACAAGATGGATCAGAAAATGGAAAATGATTTTATTCTTAGATAAGACACCACTCACATCACTTTCAATTTTTTTTTAGTTCACCAGCCACCACCTGCCAAGACAAGGTGACCCAGAGAAGAAAATACATTCACCATCATTCATTCAATTGCTTTCTTTCCAGAAGTATGTTAACATCACAATTTAGATGACTCTCTGAATTGCACTCCTCCGAGTACAGGTACCATACTTCCCACTGCCTCCAGCCTCTGACTCATGCAAAGTTTCAAATCCATGCCTCACACTCTTATAAAAGTATTGGTACCACTATACTTTGGTACATCAGGATTGTAAAAAAGTGAGTGTTATTGTACTGGGGAAAGGTGTGGAATTTTTAAAAGAAAATTAACTGGTATAAGTACAGTACGGTAGTAGGTTGGTAGACAGCAACCACCCAGGGAGGTACTACCATCCTGCCAGGTGACTGTGAAACAGAAACCTGAAACTGTTTTACATGATGGTAGGATTGCTGGTGTCTTTTTTCTGTCTCATAAACATGCAAGATTTCAGGTACGTCTTGCTACTTCTACTTACACTTAGGTCACACTACACAAACATGTACACGTTTATATATACACACTCATCTGAGTTTTCTTTGATTTTATCTTAATAGTTCTTGTTCTTATTGCTTTTCCTTTCATATCCATGGGGAAGTGGAATAAGAATCTTTCCTCCGTAAGCCATGCGTGTTGTAAAAGTCAACTAAAATGCCAGGAACAATGGGCTAGTAACCCCTTTTCCTGTATAGCTTACTAAAAAGAAAAAGAAGAAAACCGTCAAAGTGGGATGTTTGAATGTGCGTGGATGTTGTGCGAATGATAAGAAAGAGATGATTGTAGATGTTATGAATGAAAAGAAGCTGGATGTCCTGGCTTTAAGCGAGACAAAGCTGAAGGGGGTAGGAGAGTTTCAGTGGGGAGAAATAAATGGGATTAGGTCAGGGGTTTCAAATAGTTAGAGCTAAAGAAGGAGTGGCAATAATGTTGAATAATCAGTTACATCAGGTAAAGAAGGAATATAAATGTATAAATTCAAGGATTATGTGGAGTAAAATAAAGGTTGGATGTGAAAAGTGGGTTATAGTAAGTGTTTATGCACCTGGAGAAGAGAGAAGTGTAGAGGAGAGAGAGAGATTTTGGGAAATGTTGAGTGAGTGTGTGGGGAGTTTTGAACCAAGTGAGAGAGTAATTGTGGTAGGGGATCTTAATGCTAAAGTGGGTAAAAATGTTGTGGAGGGAGTAGTAGGTAAATTTGGGGTGCCAGGGGTAAATGTAAATGGGGAACCATTAATTGAGCTATGTGTGGAAAGAGGTTTGGTAATAAGTAATACATATTTTATGAAAAAGAGGATAAATAAATATACAAGGTATGATATAGCACGCAAGGAAAGTACAGTGGTACCCCGACTTACGATGGTCCCCAAACTCACCCTTTTATGTAAGTTTATTTTTTTAATTGCTTTTGTAAGTGTAATTTTGGGGGTCTAAAAGGACTAGTCTATTTTACATCATTCCTTATGGGGATAAATTTGTTTGGTAATGGCACTTGAACAGCATTCTGGAATGAAAAATTATCGTAAGTCGGGGTACCACTGTAGTTTGTTGGATTATGTATTGGTGGATAAAAGGTTGATGGGTAGGCTTCAGGATGTAAATGTTTATAGAGGGGCAACAGATATATCAGATCATTATTTGGTTGTAGCTACAGTTAGAGTAAAAGGTAGATGGGACAAAAAGAAAATGGCAACAGCAAGTAAGAGAGAGGTAAAAGTGTATAAACTAAGGGAGGAGGAAGTTAGGGTGAGATATAAGCAACTATTGGCAGAAAGGTGGGATAGTGCAAGTATGAGTAGTGGGGATAGTTTTAAAAATGCAGTATTAGAATGTGGGGCAGAAGTTTGTGGCTATAGGAGGGTGGGTGCAGGAGGAAAGAGGAGTGAGTGGTGGAATGAAGAAGTAAAGGGTGTGATAAAAGAGAAAAAGGTAGCTTATGAGAGGTTTTTACAAAACAGAAGTGTTAATAGAAGAGCAGAGTATATGGAGAGTAAAAGAAAGGTGAAGAGAGTGGTGAGAGAGTGCAAAAGAAGAGCGGATGAAAGAATGGGAGAGGCTCTGTCAAGAAATTTTGCTGAAAACAAGAAAAAATTTTGGAGTGAGATAAACAAGGTAAGAAAGCCTAGGGAACAAATGGATTTGTCAGTTAAAAACAGAGTAGGGGAGTTAGTAGATGGGGAGCTGGAGGTATTGGGTAGATGGCGGGAATATTTTGAGGAACTTTTAAATGTCGATGAAAAAAGGGAGGCGGTAATTTCATGTACTGGAAAGGGAGATACAACATCGTTTAGGAGTGAAGAAGAGTAGGATGTGAGTGTGGGGGAGCTGCGTGAGGCATTACGTAGAATGAAAGGGGGTAAAGCAGCTGGAACTGACGGGATCATGACAGAAATGTTAAAAGCAGGGGGGGATATAGTGCTGGAGTGGTTGGTTTTTTTGTTTAATAAATGTATGAAAGAGGGGAAGGTACCTAGGGATTGGCAGAAAGCATGTATAGTTCCTTTATATAAAGGGAAGGGGGATAAAAGAGAGAGTAAAAATTATAGAAGAAGAAGTTTACTGAGTATACCAGGTAAAGTGTATGGCAGGGTTATTATTGAAAGAATTAGAGGTAAGACAGAGAGTAGGATTGCAGATGAGCAAGGAGGCTTTAGAGTGGGTAGGGGATGTGTAGATCAAGTGTTTACAGTGAAGTATATATGTGAACAGTATTTAGATAAAGGTAGAGAAGTTTTTATTGCATTTATGGATTTAGAAAAGGCATATGATAGAGTGGATAGGGGAGCATTGTGGCAAATGTTGCAAGTGTATGGAATAGGTAGTAAGTTACTGAAGGCTGTAAAGAGTTTTTATGAGGATAGTGAGGCTCAGGTTAGGGTGTGTAGGAGAGAGGGAGATTACTTCCCGGTAAAAGTAGGTCTTAGACAGGGATGTGTAATGTCACCATGGTTGTTTAATATATTTATAGATGGGGTTGTAAAAGAAGTAAATGCTAGGGTGTTGGGGAGAGGGGTGGGATTAAATTATGGAGAATTAAATGCAAAATGGGAGTTGACACAGTTACTTTTTGCTGATGATACTGTGCTTATGGGAGATTGTAAAGAAAAGTTGCAAAGGTTAGTGGACGAGTTTGGGAGAGTGTGTAAAGGTAGAAAGTTAAAAGTGAACATAGATAAGAGTAAGGTGATGAGGGTATCAAACGATTTAAATAAAGAAAAATTGGATATCACATTGGAGAGAGGGATTATGGAAGAAGTAAATGTTTTCAGATATTTGGGAGTTGACGTGTCAGCGGATGGGTTTATGAAGGATGAGGTTAACCATAGAATTGATGAAGGAAAAAAGGTGAGTGGTGCATTGAGGTATCTGTGGAGACAAAAAACGTTATCCATGGAGGCAAAGAAGGGAATGTACGAAAGTATAGTGGTACCAACACTCTTATATGGGTGTGAAGCATGGGTTGCAAATGCTGCAGCGAGGAGGAGGCTGGAGGCAGTGGAGATGTCCTTTCTAAGGGCAATGTGTGGTGTAAATATTATGCAGAAAATTCGGAATGTGGAAATTAGGAGAAGGTGTGGAGTTACTAAAAGTATTTGTCAGAGGGCTGAAGAGGGGTTGTTGAGGTGGTTTGGTCATTTAGAGAGAATGGATCAAAGTAGAATGACTTGGAGAGCGTATAAATCTGTAGGGAAGGAAGGCGGGGTAGGGGTCGTCCTAGAAAAGGTTGGAGGAAGGGGTAAAAGAGGTTTTGTGGGCGAGGGGCTTGGACTTCCAGCAAGCATGTGTGAGCGTGTTAGATAGGAGTGAATGGAGATGAATGGTTTTTGAGACATGACGATCTGTTGGAGTGTGAGCAGGGTAACATTCTGTGAAGGGATTCAGGGAAACCAGTTAATTGATTTAGTTGGACTTGAGTCCTGGAAATGGGAAGTACAATGCCTGAACTTTAAAGGAGGGGTCTGAGATAGTGACAGCTGGGAGGGACTATTCTCAGCTGTCGTATCTGAGCTCCTCTGCAAAGACAGTGATTATGTATGAGTGTGGTGAAAGTGTTGAATGATGATGAAAGTATTTTCTTTTTGGGGATTTTTTTTCTTTTTGGGTCACCCTGCCTCGGTGGGAGACGGCCGACTTGTTGAAAAAAAAAAAAAAAGTACAGTTGTTCATTGCTGATGACAGTACATTTAGGAGAGGTTGGAGGTGCAAGGGTGTGTATTATTATTATAAACAAATAGAAGCGCTAAACCACAGGGGTTATAGGGTGTGTAAAAGAAGCTGAAAGTACACACACAAAAGAATAAGTTAATGAGAGTAACAAATGCTCAATAATAACTCATATAAGGACAGAAAATCAGAAGACTGATCGATCTGTATATTTTGATCCCCTTCTGAGATCCTCTCCTGAAGAGGATCCCAGGAGGAGATCAAAAGCAATCAATCTTCTGAGTTTCTGTCTCTGTGTGGATTTTTACTGAGCATTTATAAGTGTTAATTACACTTTAGTTATTCAGAGTAACAAATCTAGGCAAAGAAAGGTTGGGTATCAGACTCGAGGGAGAAAGTAAATGTATTTAGATATTTGGGAATGTACCACAAAAAAAAAAAAAAGTATGAAAGAGGTGAATCAGAAATAGTTGACGGAAAGAAGGCAGCTAGTGTGTAGTCTGTGAAAAAACAGAAATCTATCACTGACTCATGAAAATGTAATAACACGATTGACGGGACTTGGTCTTAGGTTTGCCATTGCCACACTGGTGGGAGATTCATCTGTAAAAACTTGCATTTGTGGTCACATAGTGGTCCATGATAACCTTCCAATGATGTATAAATATACCTAGTTGGATTAATCTTATTGTAGCCAGCTGGCTCAGTGGTTTATTCACTGGCCTGGAGTTTTAAGACTCACTCACCATGGATTCAACCCTCACCTGTTCTGTGGTAAGTCTATCATTGGATTACAAAATGTTAATGTACCAGAGTACAACAGTGGAAATAATGAGTGGGTGTGAGGCCTTGTCTGTGAATATTACAGTGAGGAGGAGCCTGCAAGTAGTGGAGATGCTATGATGAAACCAATGTATGGTCAGAATAACAAGCATGTTAGTAGGAAGACAAAGTGGTGGTATAATTCAGAGTTGAGATGGTTTGGTCATTTAAGAAGGAATAATGAAAACAGGCTGATCAGAAGGCTGATCTAGAAAGGTCATCAGCTGTATTAAAAGAAAGCTTTGAGAAAGAAAGTCAAGGAGGTTTTGAAAGGTAGGAACTTGATCATCCAACAGACATGTGTAAAGTGCTAAATCCACATGTGTAAAGTGTTAAATCCACTAAGGTCATACAGTTCACCCATGGTAAGCCAATGTTAATACTACCATGCTAGTGCACTATTTACCATTCCATGCCAGCTAATATGATTCATCAAACTAAGTGTATGTTTATATACACTGGGAAAGTTAGCATGGGCCACCACTGTGACCACAGATGACAGTTTTTTACAGATGAATCTCACACCAACATGGCTAGAGCAAGCTCTTGATCAAGACCCATCAAAGTTATCAATGATACAAAATCACAACGTACATTAATGTTAACAACTTGCTGAATAGTGTGGGGTTGGAACTCATGTGAAGCCAAAGCTGAAACTAGCAGGCCAGTGGTGCACTACCCACTAAACCATGCTGACCTAATAAGATTTATGCAACTATCAGGCCTGCATAGTACAGTGGATAGTACACAAGACTGCTAGTTTTACAACTTCCTTACATGAACATGTTAAATTGGAATAAAGAAAAGCACAGTTTTAGGACAGAATTACCATAAGAATGTTAGAACATGTTAAGCGGCCTAATGGGAAAAAAATCAGAAACAATAGTGCAAACAAGTTGTTTTATATTCCAATGATTTAAGCTTTTGTATTGCAGATGTCACAGGCTTTATACAGTAGATGCATTCTAGAATCATGTTAGCTGTACTAAGCTCAATCAAGCCACTGACACTTAATTCTGAGTGACAAGAATCTTTCCAAATGTTTTACACAAAGTGCTCATCACAGATTATGAATGGCACCTCATAAAAATGGGACCTCATAGAGATGGCACCTCATAGAAATGGGACCTCATAGAGATGGCACCTCATAGAAATTGGACCTTATAGAGATGGCACCTCATAGAAATGGGACCTCATAGAGATGGCACCTCATAGAAATGGGACCTCATAGAGATGGCACCTCATAGAAATGGGACCTCATAGAAATGGCACCTCATAGAAATGGGACCTCATAGAGATGGCACCTCATAGAAATGGGACCTCATAGAGATGGCACCTCATAGAAATGGGACCTCATAGAGATGGCACCTCATAGAAATGGGACCTCATAGAGATGGCACCTCACAGAAATGGGACCTCATAGAGATGGCACCTCATAGAAATGGGACCTCATAGAGATGGGAAAACATAATAGTGAATTTGCATAAACCAAGGGAAAAATATATCATATAACATAACACATGTGCAACACTTGGGTACCTTTACTGTGGAAACGTTTCGTCACACAGTGGCTTCATCAGTCCAATACAAAGAACAGTGAAGATCAGAAGGAGATTGAGGTAATCAGTCCCTCAGCCTGGAGTCGATATAATCAGTCCCTCACTATTCTTCTTTGTATTGGACCGAGGAAGTCAGTGTGTGGTGAAATGTTTCATCAATAAAGATACCCAAGTGTTGCACATGTGTCTAATTATCAACTTAGTGGCTTCTTTGAAACATTTATCTTCTTCTTTCAACACACCGGCCATATCCCACAGAGGCAGGGTGACCCAAAAACAAAAATGAAAGCCTCTCCTTTGAAATTTAGTAATATATACAGGAGAAGGGGTTACTAGCACCTTGCTCCCAGCATTTTAGTCGCTTCTTACGACATGCATGGCTTACGGAGGAAGAATTCTGTTCAACATCTTCATGGAGACAAGCAGAAATAAACAAGAACAAGAACTAGTAAGAAAAAAGGAGAAAACCCAGAGGGGTATGCATATATATGCTTGTACATGCATGCAACCATTTATCTATATATAACAAAACAATGATGACCTTTACCTCAGAGATAAGTGGCAAGACAACACCAGATAATGTGCTAGCAGGAGCTGGAGGAGACTTTGTTCTTGGAGGCTGTGGGTGTGAGGAACTTTGACGATGTTCTGGCCGCCTTATTTCCCGACCATCTACCAAACTTGATTTATTATCCCTCGAATGGTGAACTTCGCGATTGTGGCGTCTGTCATTGAATTCGTTCCTGTCTGGACAATCACTGTCATTCCTGGGATCTTCAGATTCGATTCTCATATCTGTCAGCTCTCTGGAGATACGTCGATCATCACCGTTAGTATGGGGTTCACTAGAACGTGGAGATATGTCCATGTCTCTTGAATTTCTGTGATCCATGTGACGAGACTCTTTTCGTTTCTCGTTCTCGACTGGGGGCGGCGGTGCTACTGATGTTGGACGTGTCTGTTAAAAAGAAGTTTTTATTTAATTTCTTTACATACTGAGCGTCTCCCACCAAGGCAGGGTGACCCAAAAAAGGAACACTTTCACCATCATTCACACTATCACTGTCTTGCCAGAGGCACACACATGACAGTTTGGATGTCACTCTAAACAGCAAACATTCCAAACCAATCCTTTAGAGTGCAGGGACTGTTCTTCCCACCTCCAGGACTCAAGTCTGGCTAACTGGGTTTCCTGAATCCCTTCACAAAATATAAAAATAATTTGTCTCTGCAATTCTAAAACATAAATTGATTCAGGTAAACACCATTGGTAAGTGTGGGTTAGTGCAACTAGGTTTCTCAGTCAACTGAAGATTTCCTGTAAAAGTTTACTTTACAGGAAATCTTCAGTTGACAGACAGTAAGATATTATGTTTGCAGCAAAGCCTTTACAATGTTTCATCCAGCATTTTTTATTGAAAAACTGAATACCAGAGTAGAAAGAAAAATCTGAAACAAGAAGTATTGGGAGGGACTTAGATGAAAACAAGCAGACTTGAACAGGATTTTTTTATATAGTACAGTGTATTGCTGTTGAGAATCACACTAAGGTAAGGAGATGCTTTTAAACAAGAGCCCTTAAGTGGCTGGCAGATAAGGAACCTTGAGAACCATATACTATCTGATATTGCCCATGCCTAGATGAAACAAGTATTGAAGGTTTAACTCCAAATACTCTCTCTTGAATAACTAGTGTAATGAACACTTGTCAATGTTCAATAATAACCCAAATGAGACAGAAATACAGAAGGTTGACTGATCTGTATATTTCAACCAATTTCTGGGATCAAGAGGATCCCAGAAGTTGGTTGAAATATACAGATCAATCAACCTTGTGTGTTTCTGTCTCCATGTGGGGTTATTATTGAGCATCATCTCTCTCAGTAATTTGGGATTTTAAGCAACCTACCGGCGATGATGTCTTTTCTCTGAAAACTACACCATTATTTTCTTTGGGTGGAGAATGAGCCAGGGAAGACATAGAGGATGCTGGCAAATCATTAAACTGGAGCGGCGGAGACGAGGATAGCGGTGAAGTCGATGTGACTGGAATTGCTTCCTGTTTGCTAGGAGACAATCCACCAGGTGGACCTCTTACAGTCATAATCCAGGCCGGATCTTCAACATCACTTTCAACTCTGCTGTCCTCACTGCAAAGAAATTATTAAAAATTAGAAGTTACCTGGATGAATTTTTATTATCACCCATTTCCTATCTAGACAGAGTAATCTAATTGTTTTTTTAACACATCAGCTGTCTCCTACTGAGGCAGGGTGACCCAAAAAGAAGAAACACTTTCATCATCACTCACTCCATCACTGTCTTGCCAGAGGCATGCCAACACTACAGTTAAAAGAAATGCAATGTATATCCACCCCTTGAAATTATAATTATGATAATCATGAGGAAGCACTAAAACTGTATGGGTCATACAACTCCCAAGGAATGGGAGGTAATCAAGTTTGTTCCAAGGAAGGAGAGAATGGCCCTATTCCTTGAATGAAGAGTTATTCACCAGCATAAAGGCAACCCAGTAAAAGAGGCGATACAAAGAAACATTCACCAGGACTCAACCGTAACTGTCTTTGAAGAAGCATGCAGATATTACAAATTAAATGTCCCTACATACCACAACCTTAACTTTGAATTAAATAATTATATTCACAATCTATTACTAAATGTAAAAGGGAAAAGCTTTATGAGGTAGGTCCCGTGACACGGTGGACTACGCTCTTGCCTCACAATGAGTGTCCATGGGTCAATACCCAGCCAGGTGGAAACATTGGGTATGTTTTCTTATACCTGTCACTGTTTGCATAGCAGTAAGTAGGTACCTGGGTGTTAGTCAACTGATGTTGGTGGCATCCTGTGGGACAAGACTTAAGGACCACAATGGAAGTAAGATGGACAGTCCTCAATACACTGACTTTCTTGGGTTATCCTGAGTGGCTAACCCTCTTGGTTAAAAATCTGAATAAATTTTATCTCTTCTTATCTCGTTTTTTTTTTTTTGAGTCACCCTGCCTTGGTGGGAGACAATCGGTATTTTTTAAAAAAATCTCTTAAATTTCATGGCTGCAAGAGTGACTTGTAACTCTAGTATTAGATTTCAACCTGAAATAATTGGTTAGAAGGCAGACAGCCTACAAATATATCTACTGGAAGAACACTTAAGCAAAGAAAACCTATACAGTCATCACTACAAATTCACAGCCTTTGTATTTGCTGGTTGTAATTATCAAACTTTTAAATGAAGGCCAAACAACACTCATTTATTGACAAAAAAAAAAAAAACAATTGGAGAGAGGATTTTCATTATGGTATTTTGCCTGAGGAACAAGCTTTGTTTCCAGATTCATTTATGCAATGTTTTTTCTGGCTTGATTGCCTTCCCATGATGAGGTTATTTTATGTTGTAATAATAATACTTTTTTGTGTGTTCCTTAAATATAAGATTTTACATGATGGTAGGACTGCTGGTGTCCTTTTTCTGTCTCAAACAAGCAAGATTTCAGGTATACGTCTTACTACTTCTACTTACACTTAGGTCACACTACACACCCCTCTGGGTTTTCTTCTATTTTCTTACTAGTTCTTCTTCTTGTTTATTTCCTCTTATCTCCATGGGCGAGTGGAACAGAATTCTTCCTTTGTAAGCCATGCGTGTCAAAAGAGGCGACTAAAATGCCGGGAGCAAAGGGCTAGTAACCCCTTCTCCTGTATACATTACTAAAGTTTAAAAGAGAAACTTTTGTTTTTCTTTTTGGGCCACACCGCCTTGGTGGGAAACTGCTGGTTTGTTGAAAGAAGAAGAAATATAAGATCTGACATTATTACTCACAAGTTCCTCAATTTCATCTACTTTATTCAGTGGTTTGAATTTGTTTTATACTCTGTTCCAATCTTTATTTTCTCAAATTTTCCTTAGTAAAGTAACCAAAATTTGACCTCACTGACATCATATTGTTTTCTGTGGCCCATTGATGTCATGGTTTATATCATTGTGGAGATTTTGTGTCCTCAATGCCTGACCCTAAATTTAGTTATTTTATATTTTACAACTTTAAAATATCTCCATATGGAAGTGGAAAAGAATTCTTCCTCCATAAGCCATGTGTGTCATAAGAGGCAACTAAAATACCGGGAACAGGGTGTTAGTAACACCATTTCCTGTATAAATTACTAAATGTAAAGAGAAGATAACGGTGGGATTATAATAATTACAGCCAAAGTTGCTGCAACAATGTTGCAACTGTATCAATCTCCTGCAATTAATAGATTTTTTAACTGTAAAAAGAATAAACAAAAGTTGTGTTGAGTTTAGTTTAGTTATGGTTGGTATGTTTAAAAAAATAAATTAAAATAGTACACGACCACTTACGAATCTGATGGATCTGAGTCAGTATCGGTGTCAGTGCAATTCTTCTTGTAGGACTTGTACCTGTCTATCAGGTCCATCAGGTATGCATTCTTTTTTGCTTTACGGATGAATGGAAACTTGAGCAATTCTTTGGCAGTTGGTCTCTGCAAATCAAAATGGCTAATTATTTGCTGAATAATAATAATAATAATAATACACATATCCCTTAATTTATGCAGTAAATGTTTTCCAAAAAAAATTCTTGCAACATTAAAACAAAATAACTATCTGCAGTAAAATGTAAATAAAAATTTGTTTATTAATACAGTGGTACCCCGAGTTTCGTACAGCTCCCAACTCAAACAATTATGCAAGTGTATTATTGTAAGTGCTTTTGTAAGTGTATTTTTGGGGGTCTGAAACGGATTAATCTAATTTACATTATTCCTTATGGGAACAAATTCGTTCGGTAACAGTACTTTAACAGCCTTCTGGAACGAATAAAATACCAAGCTCGGGGTACCACTATAATAATATACACATCCCTTACTTTATGCAGTAGTTTTTAAAAAAAAATTGCAATATTAAAACACAATAACTATCTGTAGTAAAATCTTACTTAGAGAAAATTTTGCATTGATTCTGGCCTGTGTTGGTCCCGTTTTTTTTATTTTTGAACAAAATTGGAAAATAGAAATACGTACAGTTCCAGAAGGCTGTTTGAGTGCCGATACCAAACGAATTTGTTCCCACAAGGAATAATGAAAATTAGATTAATCCGTTTCAGAGCCCCAAAAATACACTTACAAAAGCACTTACAAAAATACACTTACATAAGTATTCGAGTTGGGAGTTGCTCGTAACTCGAGGTACCACTGTACAGTTTTTCACGAGATAATTATCGAGTATCGCATCTGATTAGACCTAAAGATCTTTTATCAAATATCAAATAATACTTACATTTTCAGGATCCTTATTTAAACAGGCTTCTACAAACTCTTTGAAAGGTTTGCTATAGTTGCCGGTAAGTTGTGGAGGATTATTCTTGGGTATAAGAAAGAGAACTCGCATAGGGTGAAGGTCACTGTTGGGCGGCTCTCCTTTAGCAAGTTCAATTGCAGTGATCCCAAGTGACCAGATGTCTGCCTGCATGTGCAACAAACCAGTTATATTATCATTGCAATAGAGTAAGTCCTCGACTTACAGACATGTATTGCGTATAATATCATTATTATATCGTTATGCAATTCAGGAGGTCCCCAGTGTGTTTGTAAGTCGAGGACTTAATGTATTAGTATTCTTGCATAGAAATTTACTTGGAAATATAAAATAAATAATAATACATTAATGATAAGTGTATCTTATCTGTTAATGGTTTCAGGTATTATGCCCTAACCCCAGGCCAGTCTCACACTAGGCTTCTTATACCTCTGATGAATTCTGAAGCCTTTTCTACTCCCAGAGCCTGGCCATAGGCCAGGCTCATCTGGTACTTGCCTGGTCAAACACTAAGAACTATTAAGAAACACGAAGGAAAGTCAAGTGTATAGTGAATCTAAGTAGAAGTTTGTATGATTTGCTCTTCATCTTAAATGTTCATGAGACAAAGACAAGACAAACAAACCCACCAGAGTGCAACCTGTTTACCAGGCTTCCATGTCCCACTTATATGGCAGGAGGGTAGTACCTCCCTGGATGGCTGCTGTCTAAGTAAAATTTATTTTCCATCAATACGTATACAGGTGCTCCTCGACCTACGAAGGGGTTATGTTCCAACAAATCCATCGTAAGTCAAAAAATACTCTAAGTTGAAAACAAATATATGCTAAATAAGTAAATAAATAAATAATTACTGTAACTAAATACCAGTATTGATAAGTAAATATATGAATACAAGTTAGGGACTTGTTGTCTTCATGCTGGGTAATTATCTTAAGTTTCACCTCCAAAGTACTAATTGCTGCCGCACCATCGTAAAGTTGAAATATCCTAAGTCAAGGAGCATCTGTACATTAGTGCTACAAAGATAAGTTAACAACTTGTTTATTTCTAATATGGAAAAGCTCATTTTTAAATGAAGTAATTTGGGGAAATATAAACTAGGAATACAAATACAGTGGACCCCTGGATTTCGTCATTAATTCGTTCCAGAATGCTGTTCAAGTGCCGATACCGAACGAATTTGTTCCTAAAAGGAATAATGTAAATTAGATTAGTCCTTTTAGACCCCAAAAAATACACTTACAAAAGCACTTACAAAAATACACTTACATAATTGTTCGAGTTTAGAGCAGTACGAAATCCGGGGGTCCACTGTACTTTGTGTTTTGACAGTGGCTGTCTCCCACTGAGGCAGGGTGATCCGAAAAAAAGAAACACTTTCATCATCGCTCAGTCCATCACTGTCTTGCCAGAGGCATGCCGATACTATAGTTCATAGATCTTTAAATATTACTCTAATCTGCTTAACACTGACATTCAAGCATAGCACACTACACTAACTGAAAAGTGTATTCATATAATACATAATAATACCTTAGAGTCATACGCAGACTGCTTGATGACCTCCGGTGCCATCCAGAAGGGAGTGCCCACAAAAGTATTTCTTTTGCTGGTTGTGTTGGTCAGCTGTCCGGCCACACCAAAATCTGCCAACTTCACATCTCCCATCTCACTCAACAACACATTGGCAGCTGTAAATACAAGATTTAATTATCAGGATACCATATTAAGTATATACCTTTGATGAGTTCTAAGAATTTTTCTACTCCTGGAGCCCATCCATAGGCCAGGACAATGTTTTAGGACAATTTTTTAATACATCTGCCATTTCTTATCAAGGTAAGGCGAGCCAAGAAAAAAAAAATATTCACCATCACTCATTCTATGGCTGTCTTTCTAAACATGTTTTCAATTTTTAGCTAAAATATGCATATAAATTATATAAATATGCATATAAATTTACTACTTGAAATAAAATATGTTTTGGCTTACTTTTTCAAACAAAATGCAACTGAAGCAGAAATTACGATTAAAACTGTAATAATTTACATATTTTAGCTAAAAATAGACATACCTGTCACCAGTTTTCAGGATTTCTAGCCTTGCAGCCCAGCCTGAGGACAGGCTTTACTTTTGAGTGTGTATTAAATCAGTGTGGGTGCTTGCAGCCCACTGGAGGAGAGCCATCACAGCCTGGTTTATCTGGCACCTGGTGGTGGTGGTTTACCTGGAGAGGGTTTCGGGGGTCAATGCCCCTGCGGCTCGGTCTGAGACCAGGCCTCATGGTGGATCAGGGTCTGATCAACCAGGCTGTTACTGCTGGCCGCACAAAACTGACGTACGAACCACAGCCCGGTTGGTCAGGTACTGACTTTAGGTGTCTGTCCAGTGCCTTCTTGAAGACAGCCAGGTTTCTATTGGTAATCCCCCTTATGTATGTTGGGAGGCAGTTGAACAGTCTTGGGCCCTGTACACTTATTATGTTGTCTCTGATCCGCCATCCTCCTGCAAACTTCTACCTGTGTGCTGAAAATATTTCTTGCATGTGTTGGTAGTGGGTTGAAGAGTCCGCCACAACGTACATTATACCGTTACCTCTGATATATCTTTGATAAGTTTTGAGAGCTTTTATATTCCCGGAGCCCAGCCATGGGTCAAGCTCATCTGGTGCTAGCCTGATCAATCATGCTGTTGCTGCTGTGGCCCACCACAAGTTTTGTTTTCAACAAACTAGCTGTCTCCCACCGAGTTAGGGTGACCCAAAAAAGAAGAAACATTTTCACCATCATTCACTCCATCATTGTCTTGCCAATGGGGCACCAATACTACAGTTCAAAACTTCAAGTATCTTCTCCCCTCCTCCAGGACTCTAGTCTGGCATAAGGGTTTCCTTGAATCTCTTCATAAATGTCACCTTGCTCACACTCCAACAGCACATCAAATCCCTAAAACCACTTCAGTCTCTGAGCGGTCGGGAAATGGAATGATCTCGGTGAGGAAGTGGTGGAGGCAGGATCTATACACTGTTTTAAGAGCAGGTACAATAGTGCCCATGAGGCTAAAAGAGAGTGAATCTGGAGTGTGACAAGAGGCAGGGCCAGAAGCTGAAAATGAACCCCTGCAACCATGAATAGGCAAGTACATGCCTGTGTGTATACCCCATTTCCTTTATTGCTTCCTTTTCTTTACCTACTGATTTGACTACCACCTTATTATCTTGAAGGGGAAAACTTGATTTGGTTCATTAACCCCAGAGGATTAATAACTCAAAATGTTGTGCAATGTGGCTTATTTCCATTGTGGTTCTTAGGTCCAGCCCCAGGATGCCACCCACAAAAGCCACAAATTACTGCTAGGTGAACAGTGGCAATAGGTGCTAAAAGGCTTGCTTATCCTCTTCCAGGATGCCACCAACAACAATCTACTTACTCTTAAGTACCTACAGTGGTCCCTCGACTAGCGGTGATTCCATATAACGGTGAAATCGTGTAATGAGAACTTTTTTCGCTAAATATTTCCCTCATGTAGAGACCATTCCCTCGTGTAGCGGCCTGTACCAGACCTGTCCGCCTGCCCGCGCTTGCACGCTTCACCGTGCACGACGCCAGTCTAGTGTTGTTTACACTTGAGAGAACATTACCCAGCGTGCTCTTTCAAACATTCACAATACTTTTATTGTGTTTATTGCTGGTTCAGTGATTGTCACTATGAAATAAGTCACCATGGGTCCAAAGAAGCTTCCTAGTGGCACCCCTGTGGTAAAGAGAGTGAGAAACACCATTGAACTAAAGAAGGAGATAGTTGAAAAATATGAGAGTTGTATACGTATGAGTGAGCTTGCCAGGATGTACAAGAAAAACATTTCTACTATCACCACTATCCTGGCAAAGAGAAATGAAATCAAGGAAGCTAATGTTGCAAAAGGGGTTGATATGTTAACGAAAAATAGATCGAAAACAGTGGATGAGGTTGAGAAGTTGTTGACAGTGTGGATCAATGAAAAACAGATAGCGGGTGATAGTATTTCACGGCGATAATTTGTGAAAAGGCAAGGAAGTTGCACGCAGATCTTGTCAAGACAATGCCTGGAACCAGTGGTGAGGCGAGTGATTTAAAAGCCAACAAAGGCTGGTTTGAGAGGTTTAAGAAATGTAGTGGGATACACAGTGTTGTGAGGCATGGTGAGGCAGCCAGCTCAGACAAACGTGCAGCTGAAAAGTTTGTGAGTGAATTTAAGGGGTTCGTAGAGGCTGAAGAATTCCTCCCCCAACAAGTGTTTAATTGTGATGAAACAGGCCTGTTTTGGAAGAAAATGCCCAACAGGACCTTCATTACTCAGGAGGAAAAGGCACTGCCAGGACACAAGCCTATGAAAGACAGGCTAACTCTCATGCTTTCTGCCAATGCCAGTGGTGATTTTAAAGTGAAGCCTTTACTGGTGTATCACGCAGAAAATCCCAGAGCCTTCAAGAAACACAATGTTAACAGGAATAATTTGTGTGTGTATTGGAAGGCTAACACTAATGCATGGGTCACTAAGGACTTTTTCGTGGAATGGGTGACTGGAGTGTTTGGCCCTAGTGTGAAGAAATACCTCCTGGAAAAGAAATTGCCACTCAAGTGCCTCCTGGTACTGGACAATGCTCCTGCTCATCCTCACAACTTGGGAGACTATTTGTCTGAGGACTTCAATTTCATCACAGTGAAGTTCTTGCCTCCTAACACCACTCCTCTCATCCAGCCCATGGACCAGCAGGTCATTGCAAACTTCAAGAAACTGTACACCAAAGCAATGTTTCAAAGGTGCTTTGACGTAACCTCAGCCTCTGCATTGACCCTAAGAGAGTTCTGGAAAGATCACTTCAATATCGTGCATTGCATAGGCCTTATAGGTAAGGCTTGGGAGAGAGTGACTTCCAGGACTTTGAACTCTGCTTGGAGACCACTGTGGCCGAATTGTGTTGAAAAAGAGGGATTTTGAAGGATTTGAGGCTGGCCCTGACCCTGACGACCCTGTGCCTGTTGTGGACTCTATTGTGGCATTGGGGAACAGCTTGGGGTTGGAGTTGAGTGGTGAGGATGTGGAAGAGTTGGTGGAGGAGCACAGGGTAGACCTAACCACTGAAGAGCTGAGAGAGCTTCATCAGGAAAGGCATCAGACGACATTTAAGGAAATTGATTCAGAGGAGGAGGCTGGACAGGGTGAGGTAGTAACTTCTTCAGAGATTAAGGAAATTTGTTCTATGTGGACTAAGGTGCAGACATTTGTTGAAAAACACCACCCTGCACAAGCTGAAGCAAACCACATCTGCAACATGTTCAGTGACAGAATCTTGCCCACTTCAGAAAAATGTTGAAGAGTCGCCAGAAACAGAGGACTGTATACAGTTATTTTTCGAGGCAAGGATCCAGTGACTCTCAAGCTGGTCCTAGTGGCATTAAAAGAAAAAGAAGGGAAGTAACCCCAGATAAGGACTTGTTACCTGAAGTCTTTATGGAGGGGGATTCCCCTTCCAAACACTAACACCCTTCCCCTGTCCTCCTCCCTATCTTCCAGATGCCTGCAACTCTCTTCAATAAAGGTAAGTAAATGTTATTTATTAATCTTTTTTTTATTATTTAGTATTATGTTGTAGTATTTATAGTGTTAATAATGTTGTTTTGTGTATGTAGAACTATACTAATTAAAATGTATTTTTTGTGAATGTTTTTGGGTGGAACGGATTAATTGTATTTACATTATTTCTTATGTGAAATAAGGTTTCGAATTATGAGCAATTCGTGTTAAGGCCTAGCTCCTGGAACGGATTAAGATTGTTAATCGAGGGACCCCTGTATTTGTTATGTGAACAGAGGTAGCAGGTGAGAATAAACTTGCCCACTTACTCCCAAAATGCCATATCCTAGGTACCTATTTACTGCTAGGTAAACAGAGGCAGAAGGAATCAACACACTTGACCCCTCCTCCTCTAGGGTGCCACCCACAGTCTGCTAGGTACTAGGCATCTATGCATTTACTGCTAGGTGAACAAGGGGCAGCAGGTTCAAGGAGACCTGCCCATCCTTGCCCAGGATTCCAACAACAACAGTCTACTAGCCTCCATGTCACACTGTTTACCAGTGTCCATTAAGAGTCAGGAATCTATGCTTTTAAGTTTTAACTGAAAATACATTTTTTTTCAAGAGCTCACAATCCTGATCATATTATCACTCTTGAATATAAACTATAATATTCTTTTTCATCTCGGTTGTATTTATGGTCTGATGTGCGAGTCTTTGTGAATTTTTCAAAAGAACAGGTGATCAAGAAATATAAAATCCCAAATAATTATTATTATTATAGAATAAAAAGGCACAATACCGTGACTGGAACAATACACAAATAACCCACACACAGGAGAAAGAAACTTAAGATGACATTTTGGTCAGACTTGGTCCATTAACTAGTATGTATGTATGTATGTGTATATGTGCATATGTGTATATGTGTGTGTATGTGTATGTGTGTATATATATATGTGTGTATACTATATATATATATATATATGTGTGTGTGTATACTATATATATATATATATATGTGTGTGTGTATACTATATATATATATATATATGTGTGTGTGTATACTATATATATATATATATATATATATATATATATATATATATATATATATATATATATATATATATATATATATATATATATATATATATATATATATATATATATATATATATATATATATATATATATATATATATATATATATATATATATATATATATATATATATATATATATATATATATATATATATATATATATATATATATATATATATATATATATATATATATATATAATAATATGCAAAAAGATCACAGTAAACAGGTGATATCAAATATGCAAGAAACCACTATGAAAATAGAAGAATTCCAAGCGCTTTCGTGACTACTCACATTATCAATATATATATATATATATATATATATATATATATATATATATATATATATATATATATATATATATATATATATATTATTATTATTATTATTATTATTATTATTATTATTATTATTATTATTATTATTATTATTATTATTATTATTATTATTATTATTATTATTATTATTATTATTATTATTATTTATTATCATCATCATCATCATCATCATCATCATCATCAAATAGTTTCTGTAAAGAATCACATGCCCACTGACCTTTAATATCACGGTGAAGTTTCCTCTCTGAGTGAAGATAGTCAAGACCTTTAATGACCTCACGCAGGATAACAGCAATGTGCATTTCTTCAAAACTTCCGGCCTTCATTAAATCCAGTGCCGATCCGCCTCCAAGATATTCCATTATAATCCATAATTTGGTACCTGGAAATGTCAATACGTTTTTATCAAACTCAGCGCCTTTCTTATTAAAATATAAAAAAAAAGCATTTTGTGGTGAAAGAACTCATCAACAAATGTCCCTTAAGTATAATGAAAATGTCAGCTATAGTGAAGACTTTGTATTTACTCTACCTTAATGTGATCAAAGTGATGAACAGGGATAAGGAGTACAAGCTGGAGGTGTACAGGGTGGAGGTGTACAAGGTAGTGGTGTACAAAGTGTTGTATACACATGCGGTGTACAGAGGATCGTTAAAGCTGAAGGATATTTAGCATTCTTGTAATTTCAGTATATACTGTCTATGCTATATTTTTGACAGGTTTTGAGAGTTACCCACTCCTGCAGCCAAGCCCCAGGCCAGGCTGGTCTGGTGCTTGTCTGGTCACCCAGACTGTCACCTTCCTGCCTCAGGTAAAGTACCGTCAGTAAGTACCTTTATCGTCTACTCTCCAACCTTGTACGTACTATAAGAAATTCAGTTCTCGGCTAGACTTCGCAGAGAGCAGACACACGCTGACATGAAGTGATAGAGAATATAATAAGGACCCCAATAGAAATAAGTCAAGGACCCCAGTGGAAACAAATCACTGACTTTTTAAGGGGTTATCCTAGATAATTAACACTGTGTGATAACTGTAATTATGTGTACCTGTGCATATTATTATAATTATTATAATCATGGGGGAGCGCTAAACCCGTAGGATTATACAGCGCATGTGGGGGCGGGGGAATGGAAGGTATTCAGGCTCAATTCAGGGAACTGGAGCACAGATCCAATTCCCTAGATCAAGAGCCCCTCGCCAGCATCAAGGAACCTCCCTTGAGGGGTACCTGTGCATAAATAAACTTACTAAGCCCTTGTAGGGTAAAAACCCACATGGAACAATTCTTTTTTTAAGCTGATTTGAATATTATGACCACTAATTCAGGTCCTCTGACCAGATTTATTGAAGATGCCTATATTTCTTTATTTTAGGTTGATCTGCATACAGATGGTCGACTTACAATGGGGTTACATTCCTATGAACCCATTGTAAGTTGAAAATATCTTATATGCTATAAGTAAATAAATAACTACTATCACTGAATAAGTAAATAAACAAATAATTACTGTAACTAAATATCAGTATTGAAAAGTTAATACATAAATACAAGTTATGGACTTGTTGCCTTCATGATGGGTAATTATCTTATCTTAAGTTTCATCTCCAAAGTAATTGCTGCCGCACCATTGTGAAGTTGAAATATCACAAGTCGAACCATTGTAAGTCAAGTAGCACCTGTATTTTTACCACCAATTCAGGTTCTCTGACCAGATTTCTTGAAGAGGTCTGTATTTTTGTTATGTAGTCTGTTTTAACACATCTATAGTCAATCAATTAGTTATTGCCTTATTAGTCTTAAGCTAGGCTTAAGTTTGCACAAAATGCTCTGCATATTAACCCTTTGACTGTCGCAACTCCTAATCAAGTCTCCTGTTGTCAGCACAATTTTCTAAAAAAATTTTTATATTTTTTCTTATGAAATTATAGAGAATCTTTTCCCGATGGTAATGACACAAAAAGTATGAAATTTGATGGAAAACTTACGGAATTAGGCTCTCGCGAAGTTATTGATCTCGGCGATATATACGCATCGGCGATTTCACCAACTTTGAGCCCTATTTTTGGCCAATTCCATTGTTCCAGTCGACCAAACTCATTGCTATTTCTTTAGAATTCCATTTGTTCTATCGATTGAGTACAAAAAAAACACCAATTTACCGATTTCAACTACCCAATAAAGTGGTCTGAAATTGGCAATTTGGCCAATTTCATGCAAAATAAAAAAGTTGTCAATTTCAAAATAGGGTCCAGAATAAACAATGCAGACATTCCTGGCACTAAAATAAGATGTTATCTGTTCATTAGTCACGTCTTTAGGCCCCTCTTATATTACTCTTGCTTTCTATTTTGATTTTTTATTCGCAAAAAAAAATAGAAGATTTACCGTTATGCAGACTATTGCATTATTGTAAAAATGATATAAATAATATCAGTGCACTTGTGAAAGAATATTAGACTCATCAGTTGATGTGTATTGGACACGTGGCGTGATTTGTTTACTCTTGAACATTGGCAAAAATCGAACATTTCCCCTACTTTGAGGTCAATTTCAAGGTCGTTTTCTTCATGAAACTAATCAAATCATCTCTATTTCTGTAGTATGTTTTCCATTCTATCAAATGAGACCACAAAAAAAAGAGAATAGTACAACCATAAATACTATATGAAAATACACCTCAAAGTCGGCGTTTTAATCCAAAAACACGGAGTTTTTTTTTCCTCATTATGCACTGCGTGCTGCAGGATTTTTTTTATACAGCGCACACTGACCACACAGACCCATTCTCTCATATGCAGGCCTACCAGCTTTCTTCCGCTTGATTTGAAGCCGCTAGAATTTTTGAGTATACGTATATACGTCCGAAACAGTGGCTCGTAAGACGTATATATACGACCAAAACAGTCAAAGGGTTAATGGGCTTTCTGCATGTACGCATAAATGTCACCCATCATTGTACAAACATTGTGTCATGATGAAATAAAGAATCTGAATCAAAGCAAGTATACGATAAACCTCAATTTAATGGACTAATAGGGACCAGCGAGTGGCTGGTAATGACAGCTGTGGTGGTTGGAGACGAGATTGTTTCACTAAAATCATATTATTTTAATTAAAACTAAGTGCTAAACCCACAATGGTCATATAGCACTGCTACTAAGATCATAAGAGACAATTATGTAACAAATGAACCTTGTCTGGTCTAACTCAAGCGACTCAGTGGATTTTGTCTCGCATTTACAAAATCTGTTAGATTGAGGTCGGTTAAAACAAGGGTTTAGAGCAAACACTGTCTGTGATGTTTACTAACGTACACTGCCAGCAGTGTGTACTAACCTTTAAGATGCATAATACTTCAAAGTTTACTCTGTACACTACCAGCAGTGTGTACAAACTAACCTTTAAGATAAGATCCATAATACTTGGTAACATAAGGGGAGTCACACTGAGAGAGAACCATGATCTCTTGCTGTATATCCTCTATCTCATCCTCAGCTTCCTCCAGGTCGATGATCTTGATAGCAACAACCTGCGTCGTCCGCTTGTCCACTCCCTTGAATACTTCGCCGAAGGAACCCTTGCCGATTCTTTCTTGTTTGGTGAAAATCAGCTCCGGATCTACCTTCTGCGGATAAAAATTGAATGTTGTATTAGTACATCAACAAACACTTATATTTAGATGAAAACAAACATATACTTGAGGAAAATGGAGAGGAAAATGAAGAGGGGAAGAGGAATGGTAGAGGTTGTAGAAGAGGGAAGAGGGGAGAGGAAGAATGGTAGATATAGGAGAGGAAAGAGGGGAGAGGAAGAATGGTAGATATAGGAGAGGAAAGAGGGGAGAGGAAGAATGGCAGAAGTTGTAGGAGAGGAAAGAGGGGAGAGGAAGAATGGTAGAACTTGTAGGAGAGGAAAGAGAGGAGAGGAAGAATGGCAGAAGTTGTAGGAGAGGAAAAAAGAATGTTCTACAATTTACAAAGGTCATTCAGCATTAATATAATGAAAACTAACATTTAATCACTGAAATACGTGGTACATCACCATCCACACTCCTACCTAGAGAATGCAGTGGTGGAGGCTGGATGGATCTCATACCAAAAAAGAACAAAAAGTCACAGTACCATGACTGGAACAATACACAAATAACCAGCGCATAGGAGAGAGAAAAGCCTATGACGACACTTTGGTCCGACTTGGGCCATTTACAAGTCACACTGTGTAACTTGTAAATGGACTCTCTGCCTGGTCACAGACCGTTGACCCCCGGAACCCTCTCTAGGTATACTCCAGATATGTGCTGGTTATTTGTGTATTTCATACCATCATAGCTGTCATAAGACGTTGGATGACTGGCGTGTTGAGAAAAAAATGGCAACAAGTAGATGGATAAGATATATGTGTAACACCTGGAACTCTTATTTCCAAAACAAGAATATCTGTGTTGTACACATGTCTTCTTCAGCCTGATACACAATAGTAGAAACAAACAAAAGGTAATTCAGACACTTTAAACAGGGGAAACATTAATTAAACATTTCACCCACTATGGGAGAAATGAACAGGTTTGGATTAGGTAAGGTTTGTCAGGAAACAGGACAAGTGTTTCCTGATGCTGCTGGAGCTTTTGGTCATCTGACCAAAACCTTCCACTGGCTTACTACTCCACCACTTTAAAAATTATAGTTATGATTGTAACTTATTACACTAAGAAAATACATATAGGTTTCCATAATTAATAAAGCTACAAGTTATGAAAGCATTGAGAAGCAGTTATGTCAGTAAATACTATGCCACACAGGTCAAGTGTCGAGGCCAAACACCAACTTACTTCTAGCGTGCACTTCCTGTCTCTTCCGGTACTACCAACACGTAGGTAAGTACACATGAACTAACACCACATGGAAGGTTAGAACCCATGGCAAGCCAGTGATAAAACCAGCAGGCCTGTGTGCTAACCCCTGAACCATGCCTCCTTAATAACAATCATCCAACAATGTGTATATACAATCATGTCACTAGCAATTAATTATTGACATTATAGCATTAAGTTAGGCTTAGGCTTGCCTGAAATACTCTGCATAATAATGGGCTTTCTGCATGTACACCTAAATGTCACCATCACTGTACAAACACTATGATACTGAAATATAAATTATTATTATTATTTTCAACAAACTGGCCTCATCCCACCAAGGCAGGGTGACGTAAAAACAACAATGAAAGTTTTTCTTTATAAATTTAGTAATTTATACAGAAGGAACTACAGTGGACCCTTGCTATTTGAACAACCCAAAACTCCCCCTTTTATGTAAGTTTATTTTGTAAGTGCTTTTATAAGTGTATTTTTGGGGGTCTGAAATGGACTAATCTAATTACATACATCATTCCTTATGGGAATAAATTCGTTTGGTAACAGCACTTGAACAGCATTTTGGAATGAGGGTGAGTTTTGGAGTGTTCGAATAGCGAGGGTCCACTGTACTAGCCCCTTGCTCCTGGCATTTTAGTCGCCTCTTACGACACGCATGACTTATGGTGGAAGAATTTTTTTCCACTTCCCAATGGAGTATTATTATTATTATTATCATCATCATTATGATACATCAAGCCATTCGAGTACACATGGTAGAGCATCTCTCTCTCTCTCTCTCTCACATGGACAAATGATAGACCCTTCAATGCTCCTGAATAACCCATACGAGTTTAATGCTTCCCATACATTTTACAGTTGTAGATGTTTTTTTTGACAAAGTGTGGGAGACGAACGACACTTGCATACATTTCACGATGTTTATTTGATATCCTGAAGTGTACAAAAATGTCCCTTGGTCTAGATTTTATATAGATCATTTAGAACTACTTCCAACCCCACAAAACCTCACATAAACCATGGAACTGGTGGGGTTTGAACACATAGCAAGTGAGTCGTAAAATTCACATCTGCCTCAACCTCACAAAAGTTATCATAACCCACAGTACGTGATATATTATAATTACACCAGCCCAACCTCGCAGAAACACAACCCCAGTACATTATATTTACTATTATTATTAAATACACCAGCTCAACCTCACAGAAACACAACCCCAGTATATTATACATACCTTTGATATACCTTTGAAGAGTTTCGAGAGTTTATCTACTCTCTGAGCCCGGCCATGGGCCAGGCTCGTCTGGTGCTTGCCTGGTCACCCAGGCTGTTGCTGCTGGAGGCCCGCTGCCCCACATATCCATCACAGCTTGGTTTATCTGGCACCTGGTGAAGATACTTGTCCAGTTTCCTCTTGAAGGCTTCTACACTGGTTCCAGCCATGTTTCGGATATCTTCTGGTAAGATGTTGAATAGTCTGGGACCCCAGATGTTAATACAGTGCTCCCGTATTGTGCCCACCGCACCCCTGCTCCTCACTGGGTTTATTTTACACTTCCTCCCATATCTCTCACTCCAGTATGTTGTTATGGCAGTGTGCAGATTTAAAACCAGGCCCTCAAGTACTTTCCAGGTATATATTATCATGTATCTCTCTCTCCTCCGCTCCAATGAGTACATGTTCAAGACTTGAAGGCGTTCCCAATAATTTAGATGTTTCAATGGCTCAATGTGAGCCGTAAACGATCTATGGATTTGTTCCAGCTCTGATATTTATCCTGCCCTGAACGGGGCCGTCAGCACTGAGCAGTATTCTAAGTGAGGGAGCGCTAGCGATTTGAATAGTGTCACCATCGGCATTATTTCCCTTGTTTTGAAAGTTCTCAATACCCACCCCGTCATCTTCCTGGCTGTTGTGATCTTTGTCTTGTTATGGTCTTTAAACGACAGATCAGCAGACATAATTATTCCCAAGTCCTTTACGTGTTCCTTTCGTTCTATGTGGTGACCCTCTTGCGTTTTGTATATAGTGTTCCTTTTGAGTTCTTCATTTTTTCCATAGCTAAGCAGCTGAAACTTATCACCATTGAACGTCATGTTGTTCTCCACTGCCCATACTATTATTATATACACTAGCCCAACCTCAAAGAAACAACCTACAGTACATTATACATATTATAAGCAGTATACATGTATATGTCATAATCATAATTTAACTGCACTATTACAATCAGCTCTATTATGAAGACCCTTTATACAGTGGGATGAACTGTAAATATGACTGAAAGTGAACATCCAAAACTGAATAGAGAACAGAAAGGTCAATATAGCAGCAGATGTTCAATATTAGATAATCTTGTTTCAATCACCTTTATAAACAACTGCACCACATAGAGCAGCTTTATAAACAACTGTACCATATAGAGCAGCTTTATAAACAACTGTACCATATAGAGCAGCTTTATAAACAACTGCACCACATAGAGCAGCTTTATAAACAACTGCACCACATAGAGCAGCTTTATAAACAACTGCACCACATAGAGCAGCTTTATAAACAACTGTACCATATAGAGCAGCTTTATAAACAACTGCACCACATAGAGCAGCTTTATAAACAACTGCACCACATAGAGCAGCTTTATAAACAACTGTACCATATAGAGCAGCTTTATAAACAACTGCACCACATAGAGCAGCTTTATAAACAACTGCACCACATAGAGCAGCTTTATAAACAACTGTACCACATAGAGCAGCTTTATAAACAACTGCACCACATAGAGCAGCTTTATAAACAACTGCACCACATAGAGCAGCTTTATAAACAACTTCACCACATAGAGCAGCTTTATAAACAACTTCACCACATAGAGCAGCTTTATAAACAACTGCACCACATAGAGCAGCTTTATAAACAACTGCACCACATAGAGCAGCTTTATAAACAACTGCACCACATAGAGCAGCTTTATAAACAACTGCACCACATAGAGCAGCTTTATAAACAACTGCACCACAAAGAGCAGCTTTATAAACAACTGCACGACATAGAGCAGCTTTATAAACAACTGCACCACATAGAGCAGCTTTATAAACAACTGTACCACATAGAGCAGCTTTATAAACAACTGCACCACATAGAGCAGCTTTATAAACAACTGCACCACATAGAGCAGCTTTATAAACAACTGCACCACATAGAGCAGCTTTATAAACAACTGCACCACATAGAGCAGCTTTATAAACAACTGCACCACATAGAGCAGCTTTATAAACAACTGCACCACAAAGAGCAGCTTTATAAACAACTGCACCACATAGAGCAGCTTTATAAACAACTGTTATACATAAAAGAACTTTATACAGCATTTAACCACATAATTAACCAATAGATTTAGTTATTTGTAAATAAACTCACCCAGTGGATTATTTCTGGGATTTTTTAGTTATAGAATGATGGTCAAATGACAATAAACGGGAATTAAGATAATTAAAAAAACATAGGAAAGAGAAAACAAAGGAGAATGAAAGAGGGTTGGGGGAATGAGAAGAGACTTGAGAGAATGAAAGGAGAGGAAGGAAGGATATAGGATAGGCAGTGTTGGCTTACACACATCCTTACCCAGGGGATGAACACAGGACACACCTCTCTGGCTTCTCTCTCTCATCTGTCTTGTAACCTATGTGCTGCCTCAGGTGCTACCCCCGTCAGGTGCTGTTTTAGGTACTACCCACATCAGGTGGTACCTACCCCATCAGGTGCTGGTTCAGGTACTACCGACGTTAGGTGTTATATTACATTTTACCTACGTCAAGTGCTACCCCCGTCAGGTGCTGCTTTAGGTACTACCCACATCAGGTGTTATATTTGGCGGTACCTACGTCAACTGCTGCCCACGTCAGGTGCTATATTAGTGTTACCCACATTTCGGTCCTGGGACCTTGATCACTTCTAATATACAGATGAACGTATATACAGGAGTGGTGTGTGTGATATATGGTGACCTGAAGGCATACAAGCAGTATGCACAACGTATATACAGGAGGAGAGTGAGGTGTGTGATATATGGTGACCTGAGGGTACACAAGCAACCAGTATGCACAACGTATATACAGGAGGAGAGTGAGGTGTGTGATATATGGTGACCTGAGGGCACACAAGCAACCAGTATGCACAACGTATATACAGGAGAGTGAGGTGTGTGATATATGGTGACCTGAGGGCACACAAGCAACCAGTATGCACAACGTATATACAGGAGAGTGAGGTGTGTGATATATGGTGACCTGAAGGCATACAAGCAGTATGCACAACGTATATACAGGAGGAGAGTGAGGTGTGTGATATATGGTGACCTGAGGGTACACAAGCAACCAGTATGCACAACGTATATACAGGAGAGTGAGGTGTGTGATATATGGTGACCTGAGGGTACACAAGCAGTATGCACAACGTATATACAGGAGAGTGAGGTGTGTGATATATGGTGACCTGAGGGCACACAAGCAGTATGCACAACGTATATACAGGAGGAGAGTGAGGTGTGTGATATATGGTGACCTGAGGGCACACAAGCAACCAGTATGCACAACGTATATACATTCGTCAGCGACGAATGACAAAGTTAATTCATAGCATTAGAAATCTTCCGTATGAAGAAAGATTGAAGACCCTTAAATTACATTCACTTGTAAGACGAAGAATGAGGGAAGACATGATCGAGGTATATAAGTGGAAGATGGGTATTAATAAGGGGGATATAAATTTAGGTTGGATAAATACACGAGTGAGAGGGGTTGGATTTGAGTGCGACTCGCACTTGAGTTAATAGAATCATTAAAGCTTATTTCTTGGGTAGAATTGAAAATTAGGTTGGACAATTATTTTGTTAGTGGGATGGATTGTGAAGGACCTGCCTAGTATGGGCCAACAGGCCTGCTGCAGTGTTCCTCCCTTCTTATGTTCTTATGAGATATTAATAAAATACTGAGGATATCGAACCAAGTAAGAACCAGAAATAACGGATTTAAATTGGATAAATTTAGATTTAGAAAGGACATAGGCAAGTACTGGTTTTCGAACAGAGTTGTAGATGCGTGGAACAATCTTCCGAGTGGGGAGATAGAGGCTAGGACCTTGGGTGGCTTTAAAAAGAGATTGGACAAATATATGAGTGGGAGGGGCTGGGTTTGATTAGTGTCGTGAGTACGGGAGTAAATTCTTAGGTAGTGGTGGTTTTGATATGGACCTGCCTTGTATGGGCCAGTGAGCCTTCTGCGGTGTTCCTCCATTCTTATGTTCTTATGTTCTTATATGGTGACCTGAGGGTACACAAGCAGTATGCACAACCACTGTGAAAAATAGTGAACTTGCAAGCGCTTTCGTGATCTAAGAACATAAGAACATAAGAAAGGAGGAACACTGCAGCAGGCCTGTTGGCCCATACTAGGCAGGTCCTTCACAATCCGTCCCACTAACAGAATATTTGCTCAACCCAATTTTCAATGCTACCCAAGAAATAAGCTTTGACAATTCTACCAACTCATGCGCGAGTCCCACTCAAATCCAACCCCTATCACTCATGAATTTATCCAACCTAAATTTGAAACTACCCAAGGTCCTAGCTTCAATAACCCTACTAGGCAGACTGTTCCACTCATCAACTACCCTATTTCCAAACCAATACTTTCCTATATCCTTTCTAAATCTAAACTTATCTAACTTGAATCCATTATTGCGGGTTCTCTCTTGGAGAGATATCCTCAAGACCTTATTTATATCCCCTTTGTTAATACCCATTTTCCACTTGTATACCTCGATCATGTCTCCTCATTCTACGTCTTACAAGTGAATGTAATTTTAGGGTCTTCAATCTTTCTTCGTAAGGAAGATTTCTAATGCTATGTATTAATTTAGTCATTCTACGCTGAATGTTTTCTAACGAATTTATGTCCATTCTGTAATATGGAGACCAGAACTGAGCTGCGTAATCTAGGTGAGGCCTTACTAATGATGTATAAAGCTGTAATATAACCTCTGGACTTCTGTTGCTAACACTTCTTGATATAAATCCCAGTAATCTATTTGCCTTATTACGTACGCTTAGGCATTGCTGTCTTGGTTTAAGGTTGCTGCTTACCATCACCCCCAAGTCCTTCTCGCAATCTGTATGGCTAAGTTCTACGTTATTTAACTTATAAGTGCTTGGGTTATGGACACTCCCGAGCTTCAGAACCTTGCATTTATCTACATTGAACTGCATCTGCCACTTTTCTGACCACGAATTAAGTTTGTCTAAATCTTCCTGAAGTTCTATGACATCTATGTTTGAATCAATTATCCTACCTATCTTCGTGTCGTCGGCGAATTTGCTCATATCACTAGTAATTCCTCATCAAGGTCATTGATATATATTATAAATAACAATGGGCCTAAGACTGATCCCTGTGGAACACCACTTGTTACAAGTCCCCATTCGGATTTAACCCCATTTATGCACACTCTCTGCTTCCTATTGGTGAGCCATGACTCGATCCATGACAGCACTTTTCCCCCAATGCCATGAGCTGCCACTTTCTTTAACAGTCTCTGGTGCGGTACTCTATCAAAAGCCTTACTAAAGTCTAAATATACAATATCGAATTCTTTATCGTGATCAACAGCCTCAAAAGCTTTACTGAAGAAGGTTAATAAATTAGATAGGCAGGAACGGCCCTCGTGAATCCATGCTGGGTATCTTTAATCAAATTATGGTTATCTAGATGGCTTCTAATAATATCAGCTATAATTGACTCTAGTAATTTGCCTACAATTGAGGTCAGGCTTATTGGGCGTAGTTTGACGGTAGTGACTTGTCCCCTGCTTTATAAATAGGAATTACATTAGCCATCTTCCACATATCAGACACTACACCTGTTTGAAGAGATAAATTAAAAATGTTAGATATTGGTTCACAGAGTTCCATTTTGCATTCCTTAAGAACCCTTGCAAAAAGCTCATCAGGACCCGGCGATTTATTTTGTTTCAGTCGGTCCAGCTGTTTCATAATCATTTCGCTAGTGACTGTGATATTACATAATTTATCTTCTTCTGGGCCTCTGTAAAAATTAATTACTGGGATATTATTAATGTCTTCCTGTGTGAAAACCGAGAGAAAATAATTATTAAAAATAGAGCACATATCATTCTCCTTGTCAGTAAGATGCCCAGAGTTATTTTTAAGGGGACCTATCTTATCCCTAACTTTTGTTCTATAAACCTGGAAAAAACTTTTTGGGTTAGTTTTTGAATCCCTAGCAACTTTAATTTCATAGTCCCGTTTAGCTTTTCTTATTCCCTTTTTAACGTCCCTCTTAATGTCAGTATACTGATTTATAAGATGACCCTCACCTCTTTTTATGCGCCTATAAATTCCTTTCTTCTGCCCTAAAAGATATTTGAGCCTATTATTCATCCATTTTGGGTCATTTCTACTTGATCTAAGGAACTGTGATAATGTGAGAAATTACCAAAGCACTTAGAAGTTCACTATTGCTTCACAGTAGCTACGTGGAGGGTATTCCGGGGATCAACACCCCCGCGGCCTGGTCAGCCTTGTTGATCAGTCCCTGGTGCATGAGGGCCTGATCAACGAGGCTGTTACTGCGGGCCGCACATTCTGCATATTGTGATATCACCTGTTTACTGTGATGTTATTGCACAAGTGGTGTATAGTATACACATTTCCTGGTGTATATACAGAGATATACACTTCTGATAACTCGCCAGTGTGTGTTGTCCACTGAGAAGTAACGAGGACTCTCCGTGTTTGTTCCAAGGCTTCTCTCACAATTACTTAATTACTAGTGTTAAGCGAACCAACAAGGACCAAACAAGGATTGATTCAAGGAAGGGTGGCTCCCAAGTCCTCAGATGAAGAGCCCTTCACCGGCCTTGGAGTACATAATATCTCAGCTTTAAAACGATATTTTACAAGCATCCTGCCTGGCCGGATGTGTGTACGTTACACACACACACAGGTAGGATCCATACATAGATTTAAGAAGAGGTACGATAAAATTCTTGGAGCAGGGAGTGGACCTAGTAGCGATCTGTGAAGAGGTGGGGCCAGGAGCTGTGAATCGACCCCTTCAACCACAAATAGGCGAGTACACACACACGCCTTCAAAAGTAAATACCCTAAGAGGCTAGTAATTAATGATGCCTACAGCGTAGTTTAAAAGGCAGGCCAGGAGCTGTGACTCGACCCCCAAAAACAACTGTACACACAAAAAGTCATAAGCAATTTGTACACAGGGAAGAGGGGGTGGAAAGAGCACAATTACTCAACACATTACATGTACATGTTTGTGACTACTGGACCAGTAACAGTACATTAATGTCTTGTACATGAATGGTACATAATACTACCAAGATCAAGAATTAGACACATGTGCAACATCTGGGTATCTTTATTGTAGACGTTTCGCCCACCAGTGACTTTATACAAGGACATAATGTGAAGACTGTACAAGCATATACACAAGATGACCTAAACAGTCTCTCAGTCTTGAAGCAGTGTAGTCTTGAAGCAGTGTAGTCTTGAAGCAGTGTAGTCTTGAAGCACTGTAGTCTTGAAGCACTGTAGTCTTGAAGCACTGTAGTTTTGAAGCAGTGTAGTCTTGAAGCACTGTAGTCTTGAAGCAGTGTAGTCTTGAAGCACTGTAGTTTTGAAGCAGTGTAGTCTTGAAGCACTGTAGTCTTGAAGCAGTGTAGTCTTGAAGCAGTGTAGTCTTGAAGCAGTGTAGTCTTGAAGCACTGTAGTTTTGAAGCAGTGTAGTCTTGAAGCACTGTAGTCTTGAAGCAGTGTAGTCTTGAAGCACTGTAGTTTTGAAGCAGTGTAGTCTTGAAGCACTGTAGTCTTGAAGCAGTGTAGTCTTGAAGCAGTGTAGTCTTGAAGCAGTGTAGTCTTGAAGCAGTGTAGTCTTGAAGCAGTGTAGTCTTGAAGCACTGTAGTCTTGAAGCAGTGTAGTCTTGAAGCAGTGTAGTCTTGAAGCACTGTAGTCTTGAAGCACTGTAGTCTTGAAGCAGTGTAGTCTTGAAGCAGTGTAGTCTTGAAGCAGTGTAGTCTTGAAGCAGTGTAGTCTTGAAGCAGTGTAGTCTTGAAGCACTGTAGTCTTGAAGCAGTGTAGTCTTGAAGCAGTGTAGTCTTGAAGCACTGTAGTCTTGAAGCACTGTAGTCTTGAAGCAGTGTAGTCTTGAAGCAGTGTAGTCTTGAAGCAGTGTAGTCTTGAAGCAGTGTAGTCTTGAAGCACTGTAGTCTTGAAGCACTGTAGTCTTGAAGCAGTGTAGTCTTGAAGCACTACAGTGACAAGACTACAAGAGTACAGTGCTCACCACCAACTCCAAGGCTGAGGGTCTGATCACCTGGTCTACTGACAGTGTCACGCTGCTCTTAATAACTCGATTATCAACACCAACAATAACACCACAATCTCACTTTCTACACAAAATTACTGTTTTTTAAAAAAGTTGCTGTGGTGGGTAGCTTGCTGTGGTGGGTAGCTTGTTGTGATGGGTAGCTTGCTGTGGTGGGTAGCTTGTTGTGGTGGGTAGCTTGTTGTGGTGGGTAGCTTGCTGTGGTGGGTAGCTTGTTGTGGTGGGTAGCTTGCTGTGGTGGGTAGCTTGCTGTGGTGGGTAGCTTGCTGTAGTGGGTAGCTTGATGTGGTGGGTAGCTTGTGGTGGGTAGCTTGCTGTGGTGGGTAGCTTGTTGTGGTGGGTAGCTTGTTGTGATGGGTAGCTTGCTGTGGTGGGTAGCTTGTTGTGGTGGGTAGCTTGTTGTGGTGGGTAGCTTGCTGTGGTGGGTAGCTTGTTGTGGTGGGTAGCTTGCTGTGGTGGGTAGCTTGCTGTGGTGGGTAGCTTGCTATGGTGGGTAGCTTGTTGTGATGGGTAGCTTGCTGTGGTGGGTAGCTTGTTGTGGTGGGTAGCTTGCTGTGGTGGGTAGCTTGTTGTGGTGGGTAGCTTGTTGTGGTGGGTAGCTTGCTGTGGTGGGTAGCTTGTTGTGGTGGGTAGCTTGCTGTGGTGGGTAGCTTGTTGTGGTGGGTAGCTTGCTGTGGTGGGTAGCTTGCTGTGGTGGGTAGCTTGCTATGGTGGGTAGCTTGTTGTGATGGGTAGCGTGCTGTGGTGGGTAGCTTGTTGTGGTGGGTAGCTTGCTGTGGTGGGTAGCTTGTTGTGGTGGGTAGCTTGTGGTGGGTAGCTTGTTGTGGTGGGTAGCTTGTTGTGGTGGGTAGCTTGCTGTGGTGGGTAGCTTGCTGTGGTGGGTAGCTTGCTGTGGTGGGTAGCTTGTTGTGGTGGGTAGCTTGTTGTAGTGGGTAGCTTGCTGTGGTGGGTAGCTTGTTGTGATGGGTAGCTTGTTGTGGTGGGTAGCTTGCTGTGGTGGGTAGCTTGCTGTGGTGGGTAGCTTGTTGTGGTGGGTAGCTTGTTGTGGTGGGTAGCTTGTTGTGGTGGGTAGCTTGTTGTCGTGGGTAGCTTGTTGTGGTGGGTAGCTTGTTGTGGTGGGTAGCTTGCTGTGGTGGGTAGCTTGTTGTGGTGGGTAGCTTGTTGTGATGGGTAGCTTGTTGTGGTGGGTAGCTTGCTGTGGTGGGTAGCTTGTTGTGGTGGGTAGCTTGTTGTGGTGGGTAGCTTGCTGTGGTGGGTAGCTTGTTGTGGTGGGTAGCTTGCTGTGGTGGGTAGCTTGCTGTGGTGGGTAGCTTGTTGTGGTGGGTAGCTTGTTGTGGTGGGTAGCTTGCTGTGGTGGGTAGCTTGTTGTGGTGGGTAGCTTGCTGTGGTGGGTAGCTTGTTGTGGTGGGTAGCTTGCTGTGGTGGGTAGCTTGTTGTGGTGGGTAGCTTGCTGTGGTGGGTAGCTTGCTGTGGTGGGTAGCTAGCTGTGGTGGGTAGCTTGCTGTGTTGGGTAGCTTGCTGTGGTGGGTAGCTTGCTGTGGTGGGTAGCTAGCTGTGGTGGGTAGCTTGCCACTAGAAGCGTGGATAGTTCACTATGCAGTCGTACTGACAGACTACCATGTACATTCCAAGGGGACCAGTCACCCTGTGCCTACGCAGCTTTCTCTCTCTTTACTTTCACTCTCTTCTTGCTGTGAAAGTGCTACCCCTGTGACATACCTGTAAGGTTTCCAGGGTTATTCCACCTTTAGCAAGACGTTCTTGACAGGTCAACCAGGCTGTTGGTGCTGGTGGTCCCCAGGCCCACCCAGCCTGCTTGATCTGCTACTTGAACGAGACGGTAGTGGTGGTTGTAATATTTTCTGAGACGTTTGATCGCAAATAATAGTAGTAGTAGTAGTAGTAGTAGTAGTAGTAGTAGCAGCAGCAGTAGTAGTAGCAGTAGTAGTAGAGCAGTAGTAGTAGTAGCAGCAGTAGTAGCAGTAGCAGCAGTAGTAGCAGTAGTAGCAGTAGCAGTAGTAGCAGTAGTAGCAGTAGTAGCAGTAGTAGCAGTAGTAGTAGCAGTAGTAGCAGTAGCAGTAGTAGCAGTAGTAGCAGTAGTAGCAGCCATTAACACACAACTAGGCGAGTACACACTCAGATGAGTCAAAGGGATGTTAGGAAGTATTTCTTCAGTCATAGTCAAGAAGTGGAATAGTCTAGCAAGTGATGTAGTGGAGGCAGGAACCATACATAGCTTTAAGACGATCAGAGAAGAGACGGGGCCAGGAGCCGAGTCTCGTCCCCTGCTACCACAATTAGGTGAGTACGTACACACACTCTTAATAGCCATACTTACACCGGTGGTATTTAACCCAGGGTTATTCCTCTCCGGAGTCACATTCTTCACCTCTCTTACCAAATAATCATGTTAAAAAAAAAAAAGTTGTTTTTCAAATAAAAAAGGTCAACAAAACATTTTTTAAGAGTGCTATTATATAATTATCAATTATTATTGTATATTATTATTATTACAGTACTAAGAAATATGAAGAAACAGAGACAAGTGAAGATAAACGAGTAGAGAATAAAGAAGAGGTTTGTAAGATTAACCTGTCATGTTACATGTTCACGAGACAGGAGGAGCAAGAGGGCCAGAGTGCAGAACATTTAAGAGGCTTCCGTGGTGTTGTCTACCACCTAAGGACGTACCTGGGGTTTACGAAAAGATATGGATAATATTGTGAAACGTTTAAGAAGGGATTTATATTAGTGAAACATGAGTAGCAGCATCATGGTGACTCAGTGGGGCAGTGAAGGTGTAAGAGAGGCAGGGCAAGGTGTAGGGGAAGTCAGGGAAGATGGGGAAGGAGCAGGAACCTTGGTCAGGACGAGGTACAGTTACTGGCCACCCTCACTGGCAGCATACCTGGCCTTTTGTTCCCCACATCTAAGCACCACCACCTCCCCCCTCTCTCCCTCCTGACACTACAATGCTGCCACTCCACACTCACTCTCCTTGCTAATGTGCTTACTCACTCATTCTTCTCAGTAATGTGCTCAATCACTCTACACCACCACACACATGAAAACAATCACTCTACACCACCACACACATGAAAACAATCACTCTACACCACCACACATGAGAACAATCACTCTACACCACCACACACATGAAAACAATCACTCTACACCACCACACACATGAAAACAATCACTCTACACCACCACACACATGAAACAATCACTCTACACCACCACACATGAAAACAATCACTCTACACCACCACACATGAAAACAATCACTCTACACCACCACACATGAAAACAATCACTCTACACCACCACACATGAAAACAATCACTCTACACCACCACACATGAAAACAATCACTCTACACCACCACACATGAAAACAATCACTCTACACCACCACACACATGAGAACAATCACTCTACACCACCACACACATGAAAACAATCACTCTACACCACCACACATGAAAACAATCACTCTACACCACCACACACATGAAAACAATCACTCTACACCACCATACACATGAAAACAATCACTCTACACCACACATGAAAACAATCACTCTACACCACCACACATGAAAACAATCACTCTACACCACCATACACATGAAAACAATCACTCTACACCACCAAACACATGAAAACAATCACTCTACACTACCACACACATGAGAACAATCACTCTACACCACCACACACATGAAAACAATCACTCTACACCACCACACACATGAAAACTATCACTCTACACCACCACACATGAGAACAATCACTCTACACCACCACACACATGAAAACAATCACTCTACACCACCACACATGAAAACAATCACTCTACACCACCACACACATGAAAACAATCACTCTACACCACCACACATGAAAACAATCACTCTACCACCACACACATGAAAACAATCACTCTACACCACCACACATGAAAACAATCACACTACACCACCACACACATGAAAACAATCACTCTACACCACCACACACATGAAAACAATCACTCTACACCACCACACACATGAAAACAATCACTCTACACCACCACACATGAAAACAATCACTCTACACCACCACACACATGAAAACAATCACTCTACACCACCACACACATGAAAACAATCACTCTACACCACCACACATGAAAACAATCACTTACACCACCACACACATGAAAACAATCACTCTACCACCACACACATGAAAACAATCCTACACCACCACACAATGAAAACAATCCCACACACCACACACTAAAACAATCACTCCACCACCACACACATGAAAACAATCACTCTACACCACCACACAAGAAACAATCACTCTACACCACCACAACATGAAACAATCATCTACACCACCACACACATGAAAACAATCACTCTCACCACCACCACACATAAAACAATCACTCTACACCACCACACATGAAACAATCACTCTACACCACCACAACATGAAAACAATCACTCTACACCACCACAACATGAAAACAATCACTCTACACCACCACACACATGAAAACAATCACTCTACACCACCACACCATGAAAACAATCACTCTACACCACCCACACATGAAAACAATCACTCTACACCACCACACACATGAAAAACAATCACTCTACACCACCACACATGAAAACAATCACTCTACACCACCACACATGAAAACAATCACTCTACACCACCACCACATGAAAACAATCACTCTACACCACCAACACATGAAAACAATCACTTACACCACCAACACATGAAAACAATCACTTACACCACCACACACATGAAACAATCACTCTACACCACCACACACATGAAAACAATCACTCTACACCACCACACACATGAAACAATCACTCTAACCACCACACACATGAAACAATCACTCTACACCACCACACACATGAAAACAATCACTCTACACCACCACACACATGAAAACAATCACTCTACACCACCACACATGAACATCACTCCCACACACAAAACAATCACTCTACACCACCACACATGAAAACAATCCTCTACACCACCACACATGAAACAATCACTCTACACCACCACACATGAAACAATCACTCTACACCACCACACATGAAAACAATCACTCTACACACCACACATGAAAACAATCACTCTACCACCAACACATGAAACAATCACTCTCACCACCACACATGAAACAATCACTCACACCACACATGAAACAATCACTCTACACCACCACACATGAAACAATCACTCTACACCACCACACACATGAAACAATCATCACACCACAACATAAAACAATCCTCTCACACCACCAAGAACATCCTTCCCACCACAACATGAAAAATCTCTCACCAACACATGAAAACCTTAACACAAAATAAAACAATCATCTACACCCCACACATGAAAAAATTCTCACAACCACATGAACAATCACTCTAACACAAATGAAACAATCACCTCACAAACATGAAAAAACACTCTACACCACCCACATGAACAATCCCTCCCACCCATAACAATCCCCACCCACACATAAAAATCCTACCCCCACCACATAAAACATCACTCTCAAAATGGCCACAACACCACTAACAACCTCTACACCACACACACATGAAACAAATCACTCTAACCACCACAACATGAAACAATCCTCAACCACCACACATGAAACAATCATTACACCACACACTGTTCAACACTGAAAAGTCCTCTCACCAACAATGAACATTCCAACCATGAACATCTCCACCACCACACAATGAAAACAATCACTCTCACACCACTGAAACAACTCTACAACCATGAAACAATCATCTACACCACCACAATGAAACAATCCTCTACCACCACACATGAAACATCACTCTACACCACCACACACATGAAAACAATCACTCTACACCACCACACACATGAAAACAATCACTCTACACCACCACACACATGAAACAATCACTCTACACCACCACACACATGAAAACAATCACTCTACACCACACACACATGAACAATCCTCTACCACCACCACTGAAACAACTCTACACCACCACACACATGAAACAATCACTCTACACCACCACACATGAAACATCACTCTACACCACCACACACATGAAACAATCACTCTACACCACCACACACATGAAACAATCACTACCCACCACACATGAAACAATCACTCTACACCCACACATGAAACAATCACTCTACACCACCCACACATGAAACAATCCTCTCACCACACACACATGAAAACAATCCTCTCACCACCACCACATGAAACAATCACTCTACACCACACATGAAACAATCACTCTACACCACCACACACATGAAACAATCATCTACACCACACACACATGAAACAATCCTCTACACACCACACACATGAAACATCACTTCACCACCCACACATGAAACAATCATCTACACCACCACACACATGAAACAGATCATCTGCACCACCACACATGAAAACAATCACTCTACACCACCACACACATGAAACAATCACTCTACACCACCACACACATGAAAACAATCCACTCACACCACCATAAACATCACACTGCCATGAAACAGTCACTCTACACCACCACACCCCCATGAAACAATCACTCTGCACCACCACACACATGAAACAATCACTCTCCACACACATGAAACATCTCTAACCACCACACACATGAAAACAACACTCACCCAACATGAAACACATCTCACACCCCATGAAACAATCACTCTCACCACCACACATGAAGATCTTGACCACATAAACTCTCCACCACCACACATGAAAACAATCACTCTACACCACCACACACATGAAAACAATCACTCTACACCACCACACACATGAAAACAATCACACATCACAATAACAACATTCCATCAATGTGTCTATTACCCCAAGATTCTTCCTTTTTCCCATTATTTCATTTATTGTTACAGTTTTGTAAAGATCTTCACACAAACACATTAAAACCTATATGGACATTTAAGTAAAGGAACCGAGAAGCTAGAGGGTAACTAAGGATGCATCAGGGCATTCCCTCTCTGGATGGTCACATTGAGGTGCTGGAACAGGAAAATGTAAGCGTTTGGCTCAGCAATTCTCATGGAACTAAATCATAGCTCATTTAGGACACTAAATGAAGACTTAAGAACATAAGAACATAAGAAAGAAGGAACACTGCAGCAGGCCTACTGGCCCATGCGAGGCAGGTCCAAGTCTCCCACCGGCTTAAGCCAATGCCCCGACCCAGGAAATTAAATGAATCCGTGCATCCACCGAGATAAAACAATAAGTGTACGGGGCCAAAGACTCTTCAACAGCCTCCCATCACACATAAGGGTAATTACCAACATACTCTTAGCTGTCTCCAAGATGGAACTTGATACATTCCTCAAGTCAGTTCCTGGTCGCATGTTGGAATGTGTGTGGCCAGCAGTAACAGCCTGGTTGATCATGTCTTGATCCACCAGGAGGCCTGGTCTGGGACCGAGTCGTGGGAGCGTTGACCCCTAAAACCATGCTTCACATGTCCACTAAGAAACTAAAGGAATACTTACTAACATATCTTGTTACTTTGAGTTAATGTCCTGTATATTAATACAAACACTATGTTAACCTCACGTATATTAATACAAACACTATGTTAACCTCACGTATATTAATACAAACACTATGTTAATGTCACGTATATTAATACAAACACTATGTTAACCTCACGTATATTAATACAAACACTATGTTAACCTCACGTATATTAATACAAACACTATGTTAACCTCACGTATATTAATACAAACACTATGTTAACTCACGTATATTAATACAAACACTATGTTAACTCACGTATATTAATACAAACACTATGTTAACCTCACGTATATTAATACAAACACTATGTTAACTCACGTATATTAATACAAACACTATGTTAACTCACGTATATTAATACAAACACTATGTTAACCTCACGTATATTAATACAAACACTATGTTAATGTCACGTATATTAATACAAACACTATGTTAATGTCACGTATATTAATACAAACACTGTTAATGTCACGTATATTAATACTGGCAGTGGCTTAAGTCTCCTCACAATACAAACACTGTTAATGTCACGTATATTAATACAAACACTGTTAATGTACGTATATTAATCCCAGTGGCTTAGTCTCCTCTAAATTCAAACACTGTTAATGTCACGTATATTAATACAAACACTGTTAATGTCACGTATATTAATACAAACACTGTAATGTCTATATTAATACAAACACTGTTAATGTCACGTATATTAATACTGGCAGTGGTTAAGTCTCCTACAATTACAAACACTGTTAATGTCACGTATATTAATACAAGCACTGTTAATGTCACGTATATTAATACAAACACTGTTAATGTCACGTATATTAATACAAACACTGTTAATGTCACGTATATTAATACAAACACTGTTAATGTCCGTATATTAATACAAACACTGTTAATGTCACGTATATTAATACTGGCAGTGGCTTATCTCCTCACAATACAAACACTGTTAATGTCACGTATATTAATGCAGTTATCTTAAATACAAACACTGTTAATGTCACGTATATTAATACAAACACTGTTAATGTCACGTATATTAATACAACACTGTTAAGTCGTATATTAATACAAACACTGTTAATGTCACGTATATTAATACTGGCAGTGGCTTATTCCTCATAATACAAACACTGTTAATGTCACGTATATTAATACAAACACTGTTAATGTCACGTATATAATCAAACACGTTAATGTCACGTATATTAATACTGGCAGTGGCTTAGTCCTACCTGTTAATGTCACGTATATAATACAAACACTGTTAATGTCACGTATATTAATACAAACACTGTTAATGTCACGTATATTAATACTGGCAGTGGCTTAGTCTCCTCACAATACAAACACTGTTAATGTCACGTATATTAATACAAACACTGTTAATGTCACGTATATTAATACTGGCAGTGGCTTAGTCTCCTCACTGAATTACAAACACTGTTAATGTCACGTATATTAATACAAACACTGTAATAGCACGTATATTAATACTGGCATGTAGTCTCCTCACAATTACAAACACTGTTAATGTCACGTATATTGATTATTACAATAACACTGTTAATGTCACGTATATTAATACAAACACTGTTAATGTCACGTATATTAATACTAAACACGTAGACGTTAACGATCGTCCCTCACAATACAAACACTGTTAATGTCACGTATATTAATACTGGCAGTGGCTTAGTCTCCTCACAATACAAACACTGTTAATGTCACGTATATTAATACAAACACTGTTAATGTCACGTATATTAATACTGGCAGTGGCTTAGTCTCCTCACAATACAAACACTGTTAATGTCACGTATATTAATACAAACACTGTTAATGTCACGTATATTAATACTGGCAGTGGCTTAGTCTCCTCACAATACAAACACTGTTAATGTCACGTATATTAATACAAACACTGTTAATGTCACGTATATTAATACTGGCAGTGGCTTAGTCTCCTCACAATACAAACACTGTTAATGTCACGTATATTAATACAAACACTGTTAATGTCACGTATATTAATACTGGCAGTGGCTTAGTCTCCTCACAATACAAACACTGTTAATGTCACGTATAATAATACAAACACTGTTAATGTCACGTATATTAATACAAACACTATGTTAATGTCACGTATATTAATACAAACATTGTTAATGTCACGTATATTAATACAAACACTGTTAATGTCACGTATATTAATACTGGCAGTGGCTTAGTCTCCTCACAATACAAACACTGTTAATGTCACGTATATTAATACAAACACTGTTAATGTCACGTATATTAATACTGGCAGTGGCTTAGTCTCCTCACAATACAAACACTGTTAATGTCACGTATATTAATACAAACACTGTTAATGTCACGTATATTAATACAAACACTATGTTAATGTCACCTATATTAATACAAACACTGTTAATGTCACGTATATTAATACAAACACTGTTAATGTCACGTATATTAATACTGGCAGTGGCTTAGTCTCCTCACAATTCAAACACTGTTAATGTCACGTATATTAATACAAACACTGTTAATGTCACGTATATTAATACTGGCAGTGGCTTAGTCTCCTCACAATACAAACACTGTTAATGTCACGTATATTAATACAAACACTGTTAATGTCACGTATATTAATACAAACACTGTTAATGTCACGTATATTAATACTGGCAGTGGCTTAGTCTCCTCATACTTCAAACTGCTTCCGTGGCTTCAGATTTCTTGCCAACATCCTGGTTTACCCTCTTATGTCTAACTAGTACTCCTGAACTAATACTACTACTATTCCCTCCTCCCATTCTACCACTCCCTTCCCTGCCCATCTCTCCTATATATATTCTCGTCTCCTTCCCTTCTCTCTTATTTATGTATTGTGTATATAATGAACAGCTTAGTGAAGAAGTGGTCATGTGACCGAGGTCTTTCCCTGGCTTTCCCGGTCTCCTCAACTAAATATAAACATCTACACTAAACGTGAGAGGAGGGGGTGCAGTGAACACACACACACACACACACACACACACACACACACACACACACACACCGGTGCCCAGTGGGTAAAGCTCTTGCTTCACGCACGGAGGGGCCGGGTTCAGTTCCCGGTGGGGCAGAAACATTTCGAAGTGTTTCCTTACATACACATACACACATACAACAGGCCTAGTGTCTAATTGACATGTGCCTAGGACAAAATGGTAACTAACTAACACACACAGGCTTTAACTGTGACAACACTTAGATCTGTACCAAGACATGATCAATCACTGTGACAACACTTAGATCTGTACCAAGACATGAATCACTGTGACAACACTTAGATCTGTACCAAGACATGATCAATCACTGTGACAACACTTAGAACTGTACCAAGACATGATCAATCACTGTGACAACATTTAGATCTGTACCAAGACATGATCAATCACTGTGACAACACTTAGATCTGTACCAAGACATGATCAATCACTGTGACAACACTTAGATCTGTACCAAGACATGATCAATCACTGTGACAACACTTAGATCTGTACCAAGACATGATCAACCACTGTGACAACACTTAGATCTGTACCAAGACATCAATCACTGTGACAACACTTAGATCTGTACCAAGACATGATCAACCACTGTGACAACACTTAGATCTGTACCAAGACATCAATCACTGTGACAACACTTAGATCTGTACCTAGACATGATCAATCACTGTGACAACACTTAGATCTGTACTAAGACATCAATCACTGTGACAACACTTAGATCTGTACCAAGACATCAATCACTGTGACAACACTTAGATCTGTACCAAGACATCAATCACTGTGACAACACTTAGATCTGTACCAAGACATGATCAATCACTGTGACAACACTTAGATCTGTACCAAGACATGATCAACCACTGTGACAACACTAAGATCTGTACCAAGACATGATCAACCACTGTGACAACACTTAGATCTGTACCAAGACATGATCAACCACTGTGACAACACTAAGATCTGTACCAAGACATGATCAACCACTGTGACAACACTTAGATCTGTACCAAGACATGATCAACCACTGTGACAACACTTAGATCTGTACCAAGACATGATCAACCACTGTGACAACACTTAGATCTGTACCAAGACATGATCAACCACTGTGACAACACTTAGATCTGTACCAAGACATGATCAACCACTGTGACAACACTTAGATCTGTACCAAGACATGATCAATCACTGTGACAACACCAAGATCTGTACCAAGACATGATCAACCACTGTGACAACAATTAGATCTGTACCAAGACATGATCAATCACTGTGACAACACTTAGATCTGTACCAAGACATGATCAACCACTGTGACAACACTTAGATCTGTACCAAGACATGATCAACCACTGTGACAACACTTAGATCTGTACCAAGACATGATCAATCACTGTGACAACACTTAGATCTGTACCAAGACATGATCAACCACTGTGACAACACTTAGATCTGTACCAAGACATGATCAACCACTGTGACAACACTTAGATCTGTACCAAGACATGATCAATCACTGTGACAACACCAAGATCTGTACCAAGACATGATCAACCACTGTGACAACACTTAGATCTGTACCAAGACATGATCAATCACTGTGACAACACTTAGATCTGTACCAAGACATGAATCACTGTGACAACACTTAGATCTGTACCAAGACATGATCAATCACTGTGACAACACTTAGATCTGTACCAAGACATGATCAATCACTGTGACAACACTTAGATCTGTACCAAGACATGATCAATCACTGTGACAACATTTAGATCTGTACCAAGACATGATCAACCACTGTGACAACACTAAGATCTGTACCAAGACATGATCAATCACTGTGACAACACTTAGATCTGTACCAAGACATGAATCACTGTGACAACACTTAGATCTGTACCAAGACATGATCAATCACTGTGACAACACTAAGATCTGTACCAAGACATGATCAATCACTGTGACAACACTTAGATCTGTACCAAGACATGATCAATCACTGTGACAACACTTAGATCTGTACCAAGACATGATAAACTACTAAGACACATGTGTAACACTTTGATATCTTCATTTCCGAAACGTTTCGCCCACACAGTTGGCTTCTTCAGTCAAATACAGAGGCGGCAGCAGAAGTAGTCGACTTAATCAGTCCATCACCCGGAACACGTAGTTTTGAGGTGGTCAGTCCCTAAGTCTAGAGAAGAGTTCCTTAACTGATTACATCTATACCGCTTCTACCTCCTCTGTATTCTACTGAAGAAGCCGACTCTGTAGGCCAAACCTTTCGAAATAAAGATACCTAACTATTGCACACGTCTTGTTTGTATTGTATAACAATATAATAATAATAATAATAATAATAATAATAACAATAATAATAATAATAACAATATTTCTACCAGTACATGTACAAGGTATACAGACCATAGCTGACATCAATGACATACTACTATATAGAAAGCCACTTGTTATGCTGAGCATTTCCCGCAAATTAGGTCAGTTTTGTCCCAGGATGCCACCCACATCTCTCTCTCTCTCTCTCTCTTTATCTCTGTTGCAGAGAGGCAGGTCCTCTCTGCAACACTGCCCCCCCCACAAAATGCAATTTTTACCCAACTCAAGGAGACATTGTGGAGCCACTGCACAGTGCACAGAGGTGAACCTGCAACACTGCAGCAGGTCTACTGGCCCATACTAGGCAGGTCTTTCTCAAACACAAACCCACTAACAAAAATATAAGCCCACGATATGCAATTGTGACGCATCTTAAGGAGACACAGTGGACCCACTGAACATTGCACAGGGGTGAATCAACAGTGTGAGTAAAGCCTTGCAACAAAGGCCATGAACAGTGACTCACTATTTCCTCTTCTGCGTTGCAACACTGCTGGTAAAAAGGCACTGCTAAGAACCTATTACTGTATCTATTTACTTGATAAAGCATTTAAACCACTGGTGACTTTATCCGGTACTTGATAAAGCATTTAAACCACTGGTGACTTTATCCGGTACTTGATAAAGCATTTAAACCACTGGTGACTTTATCCGGTACTTGATAAAGCATTTAAACCACTGGTGACTTTATCCGGTACTTGATAAAGCATTTAAACCACTGGTGACTTTATCCGGTACTTGATAAAGCATTTAAACCACTTTAAAGCAGTATATTTGTTTATACACAATATAAGAAGAGTTATGAAACTTTTGTTATAAAACAACAAAAGTCATAACTAGTAAACACACGAGAAGCACTACAGGAGGAGCACTGCAGGAGCACTGCAGGAGTACTGCAGGAGCACTACAGGAGGAGCACTACAGGAGCACTGCAGGAGTACTGCAGGGGGCACTGCAGAGAGTACTGCAGGAGTACTGCAGGAGGAGCACTGCAGGAGTACTGCAGGAGACTGCAGGAGCACTGCAGGAGTACTGCAGGAGGAGTACTGCAGGAGGAGCACTGCAGGAGTACTGCAGGAGGAGCACTGCAGGAGTACTGCAGGAGGAGTACTGCAGGAGTACTGCAGGAGGAGCACTGCAGGAGTACTGCAGGAGGAGTATGCAGATATGCGGAGCACTGAGGAGTACTGCAGGGTACTAGGAGCACTGCAGGAGGAGCACTGCAGGAGTACTGGGAGGCCCGAGGAGTACTGCAGAGGAGCACTAAGCACTGCAGGAGTACTGCAGGAGGAGCACTGCATGGAGGAGTACTGCAGGGTACTGCAGGAGGAGGGGGGGGGGGGGGGGGGGGGGGGGGGGGGGGGGGGGGGGGGGGGGGGGGGGGCCCCCCCCCCCCCCCCCCCCCCCCCCCCCGCAGGAGTACTGCAGGAGGAGTACTGCATGAGGAGCACTGCAGGAGTACTGCAGGAGGAGCACTGCAGGAGTACTGCAGGAGGAGCACTGCAGGAGTACTGCAGGAGTACTGCAGGAGGAGTACTGCATGAGGAGCACTGCAGGAGTACTGCAGGAGGAGTACTGCAGGAGGAGCACTGCAGGAGTACTGCAGGAGTACTGCAGGAGGCACTCCCGCAGGAGTGAGTCACTGCAGGACGCTACTCGCAGGGTGCAGTCACTGCAGCCAGGAGCCACTGCAGGAGTACTGCAGTAGGAGACTCAATAGGAGTCACTCGAGTACTGCGGAGGACCTCTGACGGGTACTCAAGAGACTCATGTGTACTGCAGAGCCAACTGCAAGCCCTCTCACTCGGTGTGCAGAGTACTGCAGCAGACCTCAGGGTACTGCATGGAAGCACTGCAGAATCTGCACTGACGTATGGTGAGCCACTGCAGGAGCACCCAACGCTCTACTGCAGTGGTCACTCAACCCCAACCCCTCACTCGTGTAGTCCACTCAACCCAGCCCCTCTCACTGGTGTGTCCCACTCAACCCCAACCCCTCTCACGTGTAGTCCCACTCAACCCCAACCCTCTCACTGCGGTTGAGTCCCACTCAACCCCAACCCATCTCACTGTGTGTCCCACTCAACCCCAACCCCTCTCACTCGTAGTCCCACTCAACCCACAACCCTCTCTCACTCGTGTGACTACCCAACTCAACTTTGCCACTAACCCCTCTCAACTCGTGTAAGTCCCACTCAACCCCAACCCTCTCACTCGTGTGTCTCCATCCCCTCAACCCCAACCCTCTCACTCGTGTGTCCCACTCAACCCCAACCCTCTCACTCGTGTACAAGTCCCACTCAACCCCAACCCTCTACTCGTGTGTCCCACTCAACCCCAACCCCTCTCACTCGTGTGTCCCACTCAACCCCAACCCCTCTCACTCGTGTGTCCCACTCAACCCCAACCCCTCTCACTCGTGTGTCCCACTCAACCCCAACCCCTCTCACTCGTGTGTCCCACTCAACCCCAACCCTCTCACTCGTGTGTCCCACTCAACCCCAACCCTCTCACTCGTGTTAGTCCACAACTTCAACCCCAACCCTCCACTCGTGTGTCCCACTCAACCCCAACCCCTCTCACTCGTGTGTCCCACTCAACCCCAACCCCTCTCACTCGTGTGTCCCACTCAACCCCAACCCCTCTCACTGTGTGTCCCATCTCAACCCCAACCCTCTCACTGTGGTCCCACTCAACCCCAACCCTTCACCGTGTGTCCCACTCAACCCCAACCCTCTCACTCGTGTCCCACTCATCACCTGTTCACTCAGTGTTCAACAACCTTGCACTGTTGTTACAACCAAGGTACACCATTGACGTGTCACGCAGTGTAGCACCATGACGTGACACCCAGACACCATGACGTGTACACGCATGTAGCACCTGACTGTAAGCAGTGTATCAACCAACCGTCCCAGTGTACACCATGACGTTACACGCAGTGTAGCACCAACGTGTCACGCAGTGTCACCTCGACGCAACGCAGTGTACACCTGACGTGTACACGCAGGTAGCACCATGACGTTACACGCAGTGTACCATGACGTACCGCAGTTAGCACATGCGTGTGTACACGCATGTAGCACCATGACGTGTACACGCAGTGTACACCCAGACGTTACACGCAGTGTAGCACCATGACTAACGCAGTGTAGCACCATGACGTGTACCGCACTGTAGCACCAACCGTGTACACGCGTGTACAACCATGACGTGTACACGCAGTGTAGCACCATGACCTTCACGCAGTGTGCACCAGACGTCACGCATGTAGCACCATGACGTGTACACGCAGTGTGCACCATGACGTGTACACGCAGTGAGCACCATGACGTGTCACCAGTGTAACCATGACGTGTACACGCACGTAGCACCATGACGTTCACGCAGTGTGCACTCATGACGTACACGCAGTGTACACCTGACGTGTACACGCATGTAGACACCTGCTGTACAGCAGTGTAACACCTTGACGTGTACACGCAGTGTAGCACCATGACGTGTACACGCAGTGTAGCACCATGACGTGTACACGCAGTGTAGCACCATGACGTGTACACGCAGTGTAGCACCATGACGTGTACACGCAGTGTAGCACCATGACGTGTACACGCAGTGTAGCACCATGACGTGTACACGCACTGTAGCACCATGACGTGTACACGCACTGTAGCACCATGCCGTGTACATACAGTGTGGCATGACGTGTACACGCAGTGTAGCACCATGACGTGTACACGCACTGTAGCACCATGACGTGTACACGCACTGTAGCACCATGCCGTGTACATACAGTGTGGCATGACGTGTACACGCAGTGTAGCACCATGACGTGTACAGCAGTGTGCACCATGACGTGTACACGCAGTGTAGCACCATGCGTGAAGTCACAGTGTACACATGTACAGCGTGAGCCGAGTGTAGGCAGGGATTGACGTGTAGCACGCGAGTGGTGGCAGAGTGCGTGTACCGAGTGTAGCCTGGGACGTGTACACGAGTGTGAGCAGCGGACGTGTGCACGAGTGGTGGCGGATGCGTGTCACGCAGTGTGGCAGCAGTGGTGTCACGCAGTGGTAGCGATGCGTGACACGAGTGGTAGCTGAGTGGTAGCACGAGTGTAGCACCGTGACGTGTAGCGGAGTGTGGCAGGCATGAGTACGAGTGGTAGCTGAGTGGTGGCAGTGTGGCATGACGTACAGCGGTGGTGCACCGGACGTGTGGCACGCAGTGTAGCACTGAGTGTCACGCAGTGGTAGCACTGGGACGTGTGCAGAGTGGTGGCATGAGTGGTACGGGAGTGTGGCAGGATGAGTACATCGGAGTGTGTGGCACTGGGAGTGTACAGGAGTGGTAGCTGAGTGTGCACGCATGAGTGCCATGACGTGGGGGCAGGAGTGGGGGCAGGATGGTAGCAGGAGTGGTGGCAGGGAGTGGTGGCAGGAGTGGTAGCTGGGAGTGGTGGCAGGAGTGGTGGCAGGGAGTGGTAGCAGGAGTGGTGGCTGGGAGTGTAGACTGGGAGTGGTGGCAGGAGTGGTGGCTAGGGAGTGGTGGAGGGTGGTGGCAGGAGTGGTAGCTGGGAGTGGTAGCGGACGGATGGTAGCTGGAGTGGTACAGCGAGTGGTGCACAGTGGTACTGGAGTGGTAGCTGGGAGTGGTGGCAGGGTGGTGGCATGAGTAGTAGCAGGAGTGGTGGCTATGGACGTGGTACGAGTGGTGGCGGGAGTGGTAGCTGGGATGGTGGCGGGAGTGGTGGCTGAGGTGAGTGGTACGGCAGTGGTGGCAGGGAGTGGTAGCTGGGAGTGGTGACAGGAGTGGTGCGGGAGTGGTAGCTGGAGTGGTGCAGGCATGCGTGGAGTGACAGTGGTGGCAGGAGTGGTGGCAGGGAGTGGTAGCTGGGAGTGGCGGTCAGCGGAGTGGTGGCAGAGTGGTGACGGGAGTGAGCTGGCAGGGAGCTGTGGCGGGTGGTACAGGAGTGGTGGCAGGGAGTGGTAGCAGGGAGGGTAGCTGGGAGTGGTGGCTGGGAGTGGTGTGCAGGGAGTGGTGGCTGGAGGGTCAGCTGAGTGGTGCTGGGAGTGGTAGGCAGCCAGGGTGGTAGCTGGGAGTGGTGACGGAGTGGTACAGGGAGTGGTGGCTGGGAGTGGTGGCTGGGAGTGGTGGCGAGTGGGTGGTAGGGAGTGGTGGCAGGGAGTGGTGGCAGGGAGTGGTGGTAGGGAGTGGTGCAGGGAGTGGTGGCTGGGATGGTGGCAGGGAGTGGTGGCAGGGAGTGGTGCAGGGAGTGGTGGCTGGGAGTGGTGGCTAGGGAGTGGTGGCAGGGAGTGGTGCAGGGAGTGGTGGCAGGGAGTGGTAGTGCTGGAGTGGTGGCTGGGAGTGGTGGCTGGGAGTGGCGGTGTAGCTGGGAGTGGTGGTAGGGAGTGGTGGCAGGGAGTGGTAGCTGGGAGTGGTGGCTGGGAGTGGTGGCAGGGAGTGGTGGCTGGGAGTGGTGGCAGGGAGTGGTGGCAGGGAGTGGTGGCTGGGAGTGGTGGCAGGGAGTGGTAGCTGGGAGTGGTGGCAGGGAGTGGTGGCTGGGAGTGGTGGCTGGGAGTGGTGGCTGGGAGTGGTAGCTGGGAGTGGTGGCTGGGAGTGGTGGCAGGGAGTGGTAGCTGGGAGTGGTAGCTGGGAGGAGCTGGGAGTGGTAGCTGGGAGTGGTGGCTGGGAGTGGTGTGGGAGTGGTGGCTGGGAGTGGTGGCTGGGAGTGGTGGCAGGGAGTGGTGCTGGGAGTGGTGGCAGGGAGTGGTGGCAGGGAGTGGTGAGCGGAGTGGTGGCTGGGAGTGGTGGCTGGGAGTGGTGGCTGGGAGTGGTGGCTGGGAGTGGTGGCTGGGAGTGGTGGCTGGGAGTGGTGGCTGGGAGTGGTGCTGGAGTGGTAGCGGAGTGGTGGCTGGGAGTGGTGGCTAGGGAGTGGTGGACAGGGAGTGGTGGCTGGGAGTGGTGAGCTGGGAGTGGTGGCAGGGAGTGGTGGCTGGGAGTGGTGCTGGGAGTGGTGGCTGGGAGTGGAGTGGTAGCGGGAGTGGTGGGAGTGGTGGCTGGGAGTGGTGCTGGGAGTGGTGCTGGGAGTGGTGGCAGGAGTGGTGGCAGGGAGTGGTAGCTGGGAGTGGTGGCTGGGAGTGGTGGCTGGGAGTGGTAGCTGGGAGTGGTGACAGGAGTGGTAGCTGGGAGTGGTAGCTGGGAGTGGTGGCTGGGAGTGGTGGCTGGGAGTGGTAGCTGGGAGTGGTGGCTGGGAGTGGTGGCTGGGAGTGGTAGCTGGGAGTGGTGGCAGGGAGTGGTGGCAGGGAGTGGTGGCAGGGAGTGGTGGCAGGGAGTGGTGGCAGGGAGGGTTGCGGGGGTCCCCGTGACCTGGTCTAAGACCAGGTCACGTATATTGTAATGTAAATACTTCAGATGGAAAGTGTTA